>CM021102.1:153524282-153698299 GCA_007115665.2 Sequoiadendron giganteum
AATTCCTCAATTTACACAAAAATACAAAATGGTTTGGGAAAAACTCAAGGGATCATGAGCACCAACTTGACCACATGAGAGTCCCTTGAAAGACACTATTCCCAAGGAATGAGGTAAAAATCAATACTAGCTCCTTAACACAAAGGAAAGACTACAAGCACAACATGACAAAAGTGCTACAAAATAAAGTGCATGTTTAAAACCACCAAAATATACCAAAAAATATGGAAAAATAATCCATTATTCCAATGCCATATAGATTCATCCATAAACATCCATAATCATAAATTGAACACTAAGTAATTTAATCCAAACATACATAATTATCATGATTTTAATTTTACAAATATTTTGATGCCCTCACAAGATGAGGTGTCAAAAAAATACCAAATGCTAGTAATAACTGATTTCCTTTAAGGGATTTCATACTAAACATGAATAAATCATAACCCACATCATGGATTACATCAAAGTGCAACTATGCACTAAATACAAAGGTCTCACAAATTACAGTTACAAATATTATAATAAATAATTAAATGAGATCATAGCATAATAACCAAGTAGAGGATACTTCCATAATATGGAAGGATCACACTCCAATACATAGATTATATAATATATTATTATATTAATAATGAGCCACATCTAATGTGATCCAATAATCACAAAGCATAATATTAAATACCAAACTAGGAACTCTTCCAGTGCCCAAGAGTCTTCCAAAATGGACCAAAGGATGAATGTCACCCATATCCCAACCATATTACCATCACTGAGAACAATAGATGTTTGTGCTGCTCTAGGCAACCCCAAGCTATGGAGAAGAATGTCTTGGATGCACTACTATCAAGGCCAAGACTCACACACATACCAAGCATACATGGTGACACTCTCACCAATTAAGCACATTACATCACATGTGGTAATCAACAAAAAAAATAACCTATAAGATAATGCATGGTACACATTCCAATCGATGCATATACACATAAATGATCATAAACAATGTTAGATACCAATTTCCACCAACAACGAAAGGATGGGAAGCCTAGGAATAAGATAAGGTATAACAAGCCCAATGTTTTACCTAAGATTTAACCGTGTGAAAATTTTATGTTTACCAACACATACCAATAAAAATATTCCAATTCAATAATAATAATGTATATTCGAAATAATCCCATTTCAGATTTCCATTTCATTTATAAAGAAAAATTACATAATCCCATGTAATGATTTCATATTACATAATCCCATGTGATGATAACATTTTCCAAATATAATTTCCATAAAGATAGAGATACATGAATACATACACAACTTCCAAGAGTTCAAAGTATAAATGTCCAGATGTCCCTTCCTAGGAATACATCCTCAAATTTTGACTACCAACTGCATGAGGGAGAGAATCACCCAAGTGCTTTTCTACCAACCATGGACTTACTACAGTCCCCTGCACATCTACCTAATTGGTAAGATGGCCCTCCCTTTGACAAAGAGATTGGTTTGGTAACCCTCATAATAATAGCCTTCCTAAGCATGGTGTTGTGTCCTACATAACTAGAGCTACTATACAATGGCTACAACCTACATGCATGACATTCCCAGCCTAGTTATGTAAACTTGGCTCATAGTGAACCAAAAAGTGTAATTAGTGGCACTTACACTACTTTGTCCAAATATTTGATAGTTACATATCAAACTCACTTCCTAAGAAATGGATTATCACTTCTATGAAGTGGTAGTCATATGTTCACCCACCCCTTAGCTCTATTTGGTAATTACTACACTTACTCTTTCCAAAATATACATAGCATATTCCAACCCAAAAGGTGGTGTACATCTAAGTGATCTAACCGACCAACTAGGTTACTCCCATCCATGGATTTATCCCAATCATAGGAACAACAATATTACCCACATAGGTTCTTACAACATTAAAAACTGATAATATAGCACTTCAATGCAATATGATTTCCTATATCTCATGATCAAAATTCTAAAAGTGTAATCTCAACATTAGATGACTCCATTTCAAAAGTATAATCTCAACAATCAAATGTTCAAACTGACCATATAGGTTAATCCCTACCTCGATTTATCCTAATCCCAAGATTAAACCTCATACTAATATATTGGTTTACATAACATCACATAATGACATTTCCAACATGGTACTGCTATATCTTACCATTTCCCAACATTACACTTTATACAATCATATATTTTTCCTTCGATATCCTAGATATTATAATAATATATTCTAGTTGTCACTGTTTCACTATTACCATCAAATGCCACAAACATGCATATCAAACAAATATGATTTCTCTCATCATCATGCCCTTTTGATTATTCTCCATTTCTCATGGATTTTTCTAAGTTATCCTATAAGGTTTCTATGTTTCCATGCTCATAAACAATCGTAAATCCTTTCTTTCAATAAGACTCAAATATTCACATGTGTATAATGTACACTAAATTCATATCAAATCTAGAGAACATTTTTAGTTAGAGAGGAGTTTGTGCTTCTATACCTTATAGTTTCCTCAAATTATGGCTATGGGTTTCTAAGATGTAAAGTCCTCTTCTTTAAGACTAGAATACCATAAAAAGGTATAAACTCTTGGACAAGAATAATATAACATAATAATCAGAAATATATATATCATCAATATGTTTTCAACCTTATTATCGATTATCAATATAATTATTTTCAAATGTATTTCCTAACCCCAGGAACAAACTTTTCTCCTACCTTCAAGGAAATATGAGTAACCAATCAAGGATGAACTACCATTATGGTTTGCATCATTACCTAATAATTTCAATATAATGGATAAATATATAGGTATCAACCAATAAGGTTTCACCAAAAATAATTCATCAAATATCATACAAGTTCACTAGAATAAGAATCCAACAAAGTTCATGCAAGCAAGATTAACATGCATATAATCATGTTTCCCTCAAACACTTGTATTCATAAATAATATGATATTAATAGTAAAAGAACAAAGAAGTAAAATCACCATGCCTAGAATTATAGCTCCCAATGAAGAAACTGCCTTCTAAGCTTAATTCCCACAGTCATGATTTTTGCTCCCTCTATGATCAACCTATCTCCAATCCTAGCCTCTTTCCAATCTCTCAAAACTCTCAACAAATTACAAACTCTCAAAGGAATGTCTCTTTTCTCACTATAGCACTCAACAATTATTTGCACAGGAAAACTACAACAATGAACTCTAAAAGAATGAATGGAAAGAACAAATACCAAAAGGTTAAGAGGCTGCCTCTACTTATAATAAAAAATGAGAAACTTATGGATACAAGCAAGCTCTACTATCTACACCTTTTTTCTTCTGATTGCCACCTCTTAGTAGCAAAAACCAACTTCTCCTCTAAATGAGTAAACTAAGCCAATTGAAGAGAAAATGTGGCTACTCAAATAGTTGAGATGCAAACACATATATAGTCCCTACATTTTCAGCCTCTCTTTTATGGCTGAGTAACCATCTTTAACTACCAACAACAATTCCATCACTAAGTCAAACATAGAAGTGATTAACTACAGGTTAGCAATTCTCATTGTGGCTACCATAACAAGTCGACTTCTTCCTTTAGCTTCAGCCAACTCGTGGCTTGACTAAGTCATACACCTTTTATTGGTTGTGCGTTGGTTTTAATACAATCAACAACTTACAATAAAATACATCTCTTTACCTTTGTATAACACAACAATTTAGGCACTTCATATAGTTTTATTAAATGTGATTCACATTACAAACAATGTGTTGTATAATATCTGCTATATATAAGTGCTTATGGCAATGATAACTATTCTATCGCCTAAGTTGATATTTGCATTTATATGGTTTATGAAAAATGTATGTTGCTTGCTTCATATGAGCATTAAATTACTTATGGAATCCACATATATAATGCGTGGATAACATTTATATTAATCCATACATGTATTACAATATATATAATATAATATCCTTTCATTATACTATATATATGTATTAACGCACACACACACACACATATATGTATATTAAAACCATTTTATTTCCAATCACATATATTAACCAATACACATAAATATTGATTTATATATATACGTATATTATTATATATGTATATATGTATATATGTATAAACCCTTTAATTGATACATACATATATCATACTTACTATTTTACATTAAGCACAAATACATATATATATTCATCAATATGCATATATTGTACACAAACACACATATATAGTAAGGAAGCTAAGGTAGTGGAACAACTTCCTACACTAATCTTGAGAGGAGAATAATGTAAAACTTTTATAAATCTTTAACAGTTACAAAAACTTAAACAAAAATAGACATAAATATCATGCATACCACAACACAATGATTTACGTGGGTAAAACCCTTTCGAGAGAAACACCCCACACTCCAAAAGCCACCCAATATTATTTAGAAATCACAAAGATTATAATATACTTGTAGAGCAAGCTTCTCACGGGAGTATCACCACTCAAAGATCTAGAGGCAACATGACTGTTATCAAACTCTTAGAATACATCACAATACATAGCCATAATATAATTCCCTCATAAAATAGGGTTTCCTTCTAGGGTAAGTCAAGCTAATAAAATATTGGCTATCAGATATGAGACATAATGATGAACGGTCCAGATTTACAATAATAAAGTGTATATAAAATTTCGCTTCCAGAGGCACTACCCCCGAGCCCTCGTCGGGGCATGTTGCCCCTAGACTCCTAGTTAGTGGAATCATCCCCTCGAAACTCTCATGGGGGGGATCACCTCCACGCCCCCCATCATTGTCGAATGAAAAATACCTTATGTATCAATAGTACCTTATGTAATTGCAAGGTTGAGACACATTTTCTCAACAAATCTCCCACTTGTCGAACATCTTGCAAGAACAACAAAAGATTGTCATCATCATCTCTTAATTTTTAAGGGTCGAAAGGCCCGTAGTCTTTGAAAACCATATGAACTTCTCTATGCTCATAGGCTTAGTTAAAGAATCACCAACATTCATTAAAGTCTCTACCTTAACTAGCTTCACCTTGCCATCTTCGACCATATCTATAACAAAATGATATTGTACATCAATGTGCTTGGTCTTGACATGAAATTTTGGGTTCCTGGCTAGAAATATCATACTCTGAATGTCACAATAAATTGTCACTACACCTTGTTTTATTCTAATATTTGAACACACTCTCTTAAGCCAAATGGATTCTTTACAAGCATGAGTGGCTACCATATACTCTACTTCAGTAGTGGACAAAGCAACCACAACCTATCACTTGCTCATCCATCTAATTTCACAACCAAATAAAGTAAACACATAAGCACTGGTGGATCTTCTGCTATCAACATCACCTACCCAGTTTGAATCCACATAACCATGAATATCAAGGGAAATCTCATCTTCATTCATATTAATGTGATGACATAAGAAATAATCTGAGGTGCTGCACAAATATCTAAAGATTTTTAATTGCATCCCAGTGAACTCTACCAAGATTAGATATATATCTAGAAAGAACTCCCACTACTTGGGAAATGTTTGGTCTAGCAAAAACCATAGCATACATCAAACTTCCAACTACACTTTGGTAAGGCACTCTACTCATGTCTTCCATCTCTGATGGAGATGTTAGTTAATCTGAAATAGATAACTTTGTTCCAACCGAAACAGGAACACATAATGGTCTACAAGCTTGTATATCATACCTCTGTAAAATTAAGTTGACATACTTACTTTGGCCAAGCCATAGCTTTTTGTTCACTCTATCTCTTTTAATTTCCATCCCAAGAATGTGTTTAGCTACACCAAGATCTTTCATTTCGAATTTAGCAACAAGTTGAGATTTCAGTTATGAAATTATACCTTTCCCTCTAATAATAAATAACATATAATCAACATATAATGCATTAAAGAGGAAACAATCACCATTAGTTTTATAATAAACACAATGATATGATTTAGAACACTCAAATCCTAAAATCAACACATATGTATAAAATTTCTGGTACCACATCCTAGGACTTTGTTTTAGGCCATACAAATATTTCTTCAATTTGCAAACCAAATTAATTTTACGTTTCACCACATAGTGCTTTGGCTATGTAATATAAATATCCTCCTCCACGTCACCATGAAGGAAAGCAGTTTTCACATCCATTTGCTCAACCTCTAAATCATAAGCAACAATAATATAAAACAAAAATCTAATGGATGTCATTTTTTCAGTAGGAGAAAATATCTCACCATAATCAACATCTTCAATTTGAGAGTAAACGTTTGCAACCAACCTTGATTTGTATTTCTCAATACTTCCATTTGAACCAATATTTTTCTTGAACACCCATTTACAACCAAAATTTTTTCGTCCTTTAGCCAATGGTACAAGATCCCATATATAATTATTTTTCAAAGCTATCATTTATTCATCCATATCAATCTTCTAGGATTCTACATCATTCATACGTAATGCCTCTTCTATTGATTTGGGTTCATCCATGTTAGTATTCAAAGAAAAAATACATTTGCAATCATCAGGTGAATACCTTTTAGGTGGTTGTTTGTGCCTTGTAGACCTACAAACAAGTTGAGTTAGGGGTTCTTCCTCTTCTTCTAAAGATTCAAAGCTAGATGAGCTCTCCTCAACTTCTTGTCTATCCATGGGACTCGATTCAATTTTCTCAGGTGTAGAAGGAAATTGAATCACATCTTGTTGTTTACTTTGTTTTGGTTGCAATATAACAGAAGAAGGCTTAGTTTCTTTAAAAATAACACTTCTACTATGCATTACCTTTTGTGCAACAAGATCCCAAAGCTTGTATCCTTTCACACCATAATTTTATCCGATGATACATTTCACAACCTTGTTCTCCAACTTTGTTTGCTTCTCCTTTGAATATGTGTATATGCCTCACAACCAAAAAATATAAGATTTATTAATGAAGGCTTGCAACCCAACCACGCCTCTATTGGCATCTTATCAACAAGAGTTGATTTAGGAGACTTGTTAATCAGGTAACAAGCAGTGGCAACAACTTCAACCCAAAACCTTTGTTCTAGACCGACACCACTCAACATACTCCTAGCCTTCTCCATTAGTGTCTTGTTCATTCTTTCTGTAACTCCATTCTGTTGTGGAGAATATGGAGTTATCTTTTGTCTATGAATAACACAATCTTTATAGAATCTATCAAAATCATTAGAGAAAAATTCACCACCATTATCAATCCTCAAAATTTTTCTTTCCAGTTTGCAACTCAACCATTGCTTTAAATTCTTGAAATCGACTGAAAACTTTAGATTTACTCTTTAGAAAATATACCCATGTCCTACTATGATCATCAATAAATGAAACATAATATGTGAACTTACCAATTGAAGGAACATCTACAAGACCAAACACATCAGGATAAATAAGATCCAATACACCACAAGATCTATGGGAACTCGAGTAAAACTAAACGCGATTTTTTTCTTCCATAAATGCAATTCTCACAAAAATCAAATTCAAGATTAAAATCAAACAAACCTTCAACAATGTTTTTATTTTTCAAGGTCCTTAGACTCTTTTCTCCAATGTGGCCAAGTCTCTGGTGCCATAACAATTTTCTCCGTAGGTAACTTTGATTTAGAATTAAGAGCACCCTTGGATACCTAAAAGCCATGACCATCTACTAAAGGTGAAACCCTCAGTACTTTCACATACTTGTTTTTCATAGAAGTACTATTGCACTCAAAAGTGCATGCATCAAGCTTATAGAAAGTGCCATATCTGACAACTCTATAAATCACCATAAAACCTCTAACCATCTTGCATCTTGTATCATAAAATACTACTTGCACACTTGCATCTATTAGTTTGCTCATAAATAAAAAATTTTGTGCTAAACCAGGGATATGCAACACACCATTAATCCTTTTTATTCTACCATCGGGAAACTTGATTTTAACTTTTCCATGACCAACAATGTCTAAATGATAATTGTTGGGGATACGGGATTGGTCTGTCATTATAGAACACGTCTAAGACAACAGTGCCTTAGTGATTTCCATTTCTTCAAATCACATCAAAGACACAGACTATGCCATAAAGCGGAAGCAGGCACAGTGGATCCCCCATTGATCCTCTGAGAAAATTAAATGCTTTAACAAGATAGCAAATTCAACACAATCATAGATTCAAGAACATGAATCAGGCAACATGAAAGAAAAACATATGGACACACAAATTTACGTGTGGAAAACCTTTTCAGGTAAAAAACCCTCCCTCCAAAACACTCAGCTCACTTGTATTATTCAGTAACAAAAAACCAGTTACAATACAAACACAAAGCTATGCTCTTCAGGAGATTACATCTTGTCCATCTAGAGAAGGAAAGCAACACAAAATACAGAACCTTCACATAGTTATAATGTCTTCAAAAGACATACCATGTAGATTCCCTTCAGCTCCTCAGTTGACTGTCATAGCCAGCCTCATGGTTAGCCTAGCCACACGGCCTCTACAGGTTCACATCTTCACATAACTGAGAGACAAAGTGTTCACAGTCAAGACAACTCGAACACTCTCTACCTCTCACTCAAATGGCTCATTCTTTCTACCGTGGACGTGAGATTCCTTAATCTCTTACCGTGCACCAACCTGTTCAGCTTGTCCAAACAATTAATTGACATCAGGATATTCAATGCCATATCTTGCATCGGGCCACCCATGCATTCAATTCCTTGCCTCAATTGGGTCATGTCTTCAGCTGAAAACTCGGTCTACAATAACTATTGTACACTATTTTGGCTTCTAGCCAATGAACATCCTGACACTGCCTTTCTATTCATTCGCTGCATTGACCTGTGGTCAAACTCGGTGAAGCCCAGTCGGCTGAGCTCCGAGCTCACCTCTACCATCCACCATGCTATTGCTTTGAGTCCAAACACCCTTCACGATATGGCAGTGAGCCTATGTCGACCCTCGACCTCCAACCGTGCTACCATCGAGCTTAGTCAACCCAGCCACGATATTGTGGTGAGCTCACCTGAGCTCACTCAGACTCTACCTGTGCTATCATCGAGCCCACTAAGCCACCCCACGGTGGGGCAGTGAGCCCAACTGAGCTCCATCTATGTCTGCCCTGTGCTAACAAGCCCCGATCACTAGAAAACCACAACAAGGTGGTGACACCATCAACCCAGATCGGTAACGGTCAATCATGCTACCACAGGGGCCGACAAGCCACCCTACAGTAGCGTGATGATCACCAGGCAGACTGCTAACGGTCTTACCATGGCCACCATGGTGAGACATCTCACCGCCCATAGTAAGGTGGTAACCACCAACATTGACTGCCAGCCATCCACCGTAGCCACCGCGGCTTCCTCGAGCATCGTCTGCAGTAAAGTGGTAACTGTCACCAGACCGCCACCCTTCAACCGCCAGCTGCTACCGTGCTACTGCACCACCACCGAGCAACTCCTGTGGTAAGGCGGTAAGGCCTTGCTCCACCAACACGTTGCCAACCGTGCTACCTCGCCACCTCTGAGCAACCCCTACGGTATGGCGGTAATCACCACACCAACTATCACCGTTCATCGTGCCACCACCAGTCTAGAAGAAGACCATTGTGGTAAGGTGGTAACACCACCAAACCAAGCAAGGTGGCCCACGATAAAGCGGTAAACCGCACAACCACACCACCAAGGAAATCTTGTAGTGGTATGGCAGTAAAGGCCGAAAACAGGGCTCCAAGGCAAAATGGATTTCTAAGCCAAGAAGATGAGGCATAAATATCCAACAATCTCCCACTTGAAAAAGTCTTACGGGCTTCTTCCAAAATGTGAACAAGGACCATCACCATGCTTCCACGCTCCACCCAAGACACCTACAACGAAACTCAAAAAAATTCCACCATCTCAAGCTATAGATCCAAACATCCAACACAGGAAAAAGGAACAAGCCAAGGCATATATGCACGTCTCCAAAATACAAGCATCAGATCCTTCAGGCAGAAAAGGCACCACATCAGCAGCAACAAAGCACAACATGAACACAAAAACGAGAAACAAATCTCCGAAACAAGATAAACCATCAGCTAGAACTGTAACCAAAAAACTGACTGCCCCCATCCAACTGATAAAACCCATGCGACTGAAAACCAACACCCATAGCTCATGCTAATTCATCCAGCCACCCATACCTCTCGGTATGAACATCAGTAAACTCATGCCAGTAGCACAACCAACCCATCAACAGTAGAATACGAGCACCATGTGACAACTAGTCAAAAGACCAAACACAACCAGGTACTCCCACTACAAGGGTAATGCTAGATCTAAAAGATTAAAGGCATAACCAGTCTACCAACCTCTGCACATAGAAAAATGTAACCACGTAGTTATGAGGAACACCCACACTAATATGCACAACTTGCAACCACCTGCTGCAAGAAAAAATTCTCTCAACAGTCTTCTAAATTCTTCCAAGGTTCCATATCTAGCTGAAGAAGGAAACACCACGACTCCACATACATCTAAAGTCATATGAACATCCAAGAGGAAAAAGATGAGAATAGAGAGAAACAAAAATCATAATATGTAGTATCCTCCTACATACACTTCTAAAAGCCAGCTGTGTCAAGAGTGATCTTATTCACATCCCAAAGGAAAAGCCTTAACAACATCCAAAAAATTCCATGAATGTAAGCATCTCAAAAGAAGACCAGACTAACCCATATAAACATCTCCTATCGGTCCTCAAAATCACAAGGAGATACACTATGTTGTCCACCTTCCATTATCAATCCTCTAGAATTTTAAAATAACAACTCAAGATTCATATCCATGAAAGATAAAGTATATCACATATCTGAAAGCTATAATGGGCAAATACCTTTTAAATAAACTTTACTGCCAAGCAGACCAAGAAGAAAAGAAAAGATGCTCCTCCAAGATATACAAGCCACCGTGACTTACCCAAGAGCATTCTCCTTCATGGTCTTTGTTGAACTCGCATTCAACCAAGGTGTAGGCTACTCAGACTTTTAGTTGTAAACAACAACATTCTTAAAATAATTTCAGCCTCACCTTATTCTTCATGAATCCATGAGCACCAGCAACCTGTCATCTCATGCTAACTCCAATCTGCATTACTGCACTCAACATGAAGTCCTCAAGCATATGACCAAAGTACTCAAAACATAAAGAAACCCCAGACCATTGTCAAAGATCCAAACCAACTGAACCAGGAGCTTATCATGACACCATGATCGTACACATCCCCCTTAGGAGATACCATGCTTCAAGTGAACTATCCATGGTCTCAAGAGAAAAGCAACATGCCAAATCTCTAATTCACAAGCAAGAGTACACATGACATCAAGCAAAAAAACTCTAAACCAACATCACCTGTCAAGCACCACCAACATCTCAGCCAAAAAACTACCAACGTCCTCCATGTCTCCAAGATGTTGCACACCTTCAAATAGTGACCATGCAGGTGGAAAAGAACTCTTCTGTAGCAACAGGATCTAAGAGTCCCACCAGAAATATCTGCAACACCAAAGAAGATCATTCACCAACAAGTGATGAATCCATAGTCACTTCTAAAGCTCTTAATGAACCATGACACCATGCTTTCCAAGCACCATGACTGACTACCTGCTGATCCAAACAACCTCCAGGTACAACCGACAGCATGTCCATCAGACAACAATGCCGAACAACACCAAGATTACCAAATCACGCATACCACACCATCATTGTCAAAAGCTTACACAAGCCAGTGTAACAAGCTCGCCATGACATCGTGATTCACATGCTTTAGGTCCCCATCACTGACTATTCAGGTACTCAAACTTTGTCCATCCTCTCATCTCAAAACAACCACACGATTGCACAAGTGACCACAGAAAAGGTCAATTAATAGATTTGCACCACCACATAAGCAACCTCGTGGATAATGACAGTCCACTTCCGATTTGACTCACTACAAACATGTAGGTAAAGACAACCCACAAAAATGCACAGCTCATAGATTCACTTCAATGAAAACCCTACAAATCTATCATCACACTGGAATTTGTAGAACTGAGATAATCAAAGGGAACAACTCACGTAGACAACTTGACTCAAACGCCAGATCGACAACAGATCCGATTTTCCAATCAAGCACCATAGTCTAGGAAACCAAAAGGCAACACCACAATAATGATGAATGAAAAAAACATACCAACACTCTCATGCAGAGAAGACATCATACCTCCTCAAACCATATTGAAATGCAACTATCTCATTCAGTCAGAAGCCTTAGACCATATTGTAACAATGTGATCAACTCCAGTCATCTCTAGTGTCTTTCAAAACTGTGTGTTGAATCAAAGAAGCAGGAACTTCCACTCATCGAAGGATAAAAAAATAACAGATTTTTCTCCAGATTTCCTCAAGCTTTCCAGGCTAAGAAATCTTCACAGGAGAAATAACCAGAACTTCAGTAACCAAGAGAAGGCTTTGACACCACTTGTTGGTATCATCAAGCCTTGACCTCCCTTAACCAGCTTTGATACCACTTGTTGGGGATACGAGATTGGTCTGTCATCATAGAACACGTCTAAGACAACGGTGCCTTAGTGATTTTCATTTCTTCAAATCACATCAAAGACACAAACTATGCCATAAAGCGGAAGTAGGCACAGTGGATCCCCCATTGATCCTTTAAGAAAAGTAAATGCTTAACAAGATAGTAGATTCAACACAACCATAGATTCAAGAACATGAATCAGGCAACATGAAAGAAAAACATATGGACACACAAATTTACGTGGGGAAAACCTTTTAAGATAAAAAACCCACCCTCCAAAACACTCAACTCACTTGTATTATTCAGTAACAAAAAACCAGTTACAATACAAACACAAAGCTATGCTCTTTAGGAGATTACATCTTGTCCATCTAGAGAAGGAAAGCAACACAAAATACAGAACCTTCACATAGTTATAATGTCTTCAAAAGACATACCATGTAGATTCTCTTCAGCTCCTCAGTTGGCTATCATAGCTAGCCTCATGGCTAGCCTAGCCACACGGCCTCCACAGGTTCACATCTTCGCAGAACTGAGAGACAAAGTGTTCACTGTCAGGACCGGTCGAACACTCTACCTCTCACTTGAATTGCTCATTATTTCTACCGTGCACACTATATTACTTAATCTCTTACCATGGGCCAACCTGTTCAACCTATCCAAACAATCAACTAACATCAAGATATTCACTAACAAATATTCTTGCATCGGGCCGCCTAGGCATTCGATTCCTTGCCTCAATCGGGTCCTATCTTCAACTAAAAACTTGACCTGCAATAATTGTCATACACTATTTTGGCTTTTATCCAATCAACATCCTGACATTGAGCCATGTGTCACCTTTATGTTTGTTCACTGCATTGACCTCTGGTCAAACTCAGTCAAACCCAGTCGGCCGAGCTACGAGCTCCGAGCACACCTCTGCCATCCACTGTGCTACCGCGCCAAGTCCAAACACCCTTTGCAGTATGGTGGTGAGCTTATGTTGACCCTCGGCCTCCAACCGTGCTACCACCAAGCTCAGTCGACTAGACCATGGTATTGCGGTGAGCTCATCCGAGCTCAGTCAGACTCTACCCACGCTACCGCTGATCCCACTAAGCCACCCCGCGGTGAGGCAATGAGCGCACTCGAGCTCCATCTCTCTCTGCCCCATGCAACCGGGCCCCTACTGCAAGACAATCATGGCAAGGCGGTGACATCGCTAGCCTAGACCGCTAACGATCAACTGTGCTACCACGGGGGCTGGTAGGCCACCCCGCGGTAGGGCAGTGATTGCCAAGCAGACTACCAATGGTCTTACCGTGGCCACTGTGGTGAGACATCTAACCGCCCATGGTAAGGGGGTAACCGCAAAAATTAACCGCTAGCCATCCACCGTAGCCACTGCGGATTCCTTGAGCACCGTTTGTGGTAAAGCGGTAACTGTCACCAGACCGCCACCCTTCAACCGCGCTACCACACCACCAATGAGAAACTCCTATGGTAAGGTGGTAAGGCCTTGCTCTGCCAACACGCCACCAACTGCACTACCTCGCCACCTCTGAGCAACCCTTGCGGTATGGCAGTAACTACCATGCCAACTTTCACCACTCATCGCACCACCTCTAGTCTTGAAGAAGACCGTCATAGTAATGTGATAACTCCAAATAACCACTAGACCAAGCAAGGTGGCCCACGGTAAAGCGGTAAACCGCATGACCGTGCCACCAAGGAAAGCTTGCAATGGTATGGTGGTAAAAGCTAGAAAAAGGGCTCCAAGGCAAAATGGAAGTCCAAGCCAGGAAGATGAGGCATAAATATCCAACAAGAATCATCACCCAAGTAGACCTTGCCTCCATCAAATTATTCATATTCAAAAAACCAATCTCTATTAAATGTCATATCGAAAGATGCACCTGATTCAGTTAGCCATGTATCATTACCTGCATCAGTTGCCAAAGTTGCAATGAATGCGTCACCATCTTCCTTCTTGGACTCAGAATCAGAATCAAATTTATTCTTTTTCTTCTTATTTTCTTCTTTGCAATCCTTATGAACATGTCCAAGCTTACCATAGTTCTGACAAATAACTTTGGACTTTCTAGGAGACTTAAATTTTCCCTTGGACTTGGATTTTTTACACTTCTCATTCTTCTTGCCTTTTTCCTTAGATTTTCCATGAACATTTAAGGCCTTGTTGGCACTGATAGATACCTTCCTCCTCATCTTTTCAAAATGAAAAGAACCCACCACATCTTCAATCTTCAATATAATATAAGTACTCCCAATAGCCATAACAAGAGAATCCCATGAATCGGGAAAAGAACGAAGCAAAATCAGACATTTCTCTTCCTCATCCATTTTGACACCAACTAATGTCAATTAAGCCACCAACATACTAAATGCTTCTAGGTGGTCTACAATTCATCCACCCTCTTCCATTCTCAAGGAATACAATTTCTTCCTCAAGAAAATCTTGTTCACTAAATATTTGGCTTGATACTGTTACCCATTTTTCACTTACAACTCAAATCAAGTCGAGCTTATTGGTTAAGTTTTTTTTTTTTTAAATAAAAATAAAAACGAAGTGAGGTGCATTTCATTTTTAGACTTTAGTCTTCCCTATATTGCATTCAGGAGTATAAACATAAGAATCAAGAAGATTTTGTTTTCAGTAATGGATTATTGCATTTATACAAATGTATACAATATTGAGAAGATTTACACAAAATTGCTGAAAGGAAGTCTTTCTTGATTCAAAGTTAAAGTCTATCTCACACAAGCCGTGAGATATAGCTTGTCTGATGTGCATAAATTGAAATATATATAAGAATGGATTGAAAGGAAATAAAGAAGCATATATAAGGAGGGAGGCCGGTTATTGCCTGATGACTGGTTTGGGTCTCCCATCTTGCATGATCCTAAGCTCCAGGTTGCTTGTTTTGTGTCCTCCACAATTCTTAGTCTTCATATCCTGCACTTGAAAGAATTGCAATATGGTTAGAGCAGAGATCTAAACAATAAACAATCTTCGATCCTACATACATATCCACCCACTAATGTATAGACTGTCTTCTGCATGCATCAGATAAGCTATAAGTCACTCCTGTCAAAGTGAAGAGAGGGAAAGAAATGATCATACATCTGGAAAATATTTTATTTCTAATCTGTTTGTTTCATGTGCAGCTACAAGTGCAGATATGACTTAAAATCAAAATGAGCGGGGTAGAATGAGGCTCCCACAAGGGTTGAGCCCAGCTCATAATAAAATGTGCATATAGGAATATCATGAGTAAATTGCTTCAAGTTATGAGTATAACTGTTACAAGCTCGTAGTGCTACAGAAGATTGCATGAAGAATCATATGCAATAGAGAGCCATCTGTAATTTTTACATTAACACTACTATGCTGACATAAATAGAGATGCAAAAGCAATAGATATTATGATATTCACCAACAAGAGGGTTATCATGATATACTATATATGACATATCCGTTACAAAGTAGTTTGATATCTTAAATGCATATTCAAATAAAGCCAACTTTTGAATGTAAAGATGTTTTCATGGATCAACCTCTTAAGGTATATAGGGACAATCTTCAATGCATGAGAAGGTAATAAGGTTTCACTGTTATGAAGGCATCATAGCTAGGGACAGTGATGGCCTTAATGGACAGGTAGGTTGGTTCCATTCCTAATAACAATATTCACTAGCAGGTATGTGATGGTGATAATCTTGTTTGTTCCAGCAGTGACAACCTCAGTCACTGTGGTTGTATTACTTTAAGGTAACCAATGTAAATTGTAGCAGTACGGTGTTTAGGTGTGCCAAAGCTGGAGGAGGTGCCAGTAACCTTGAAATGTTTAAAGCGACAGTTCACCATGGGTTGAAGGGACAGTAACAATCATCATGAAAAGCTCTAAACAATAATACAGTCAAGAGGAAAGCTCTCCTTAAGTGCACAGTAAAAAGGCAATAAAGATGACAATAACAATACTGATCTAAGAATGCAAGAAAGTGAGCAATCAATATCAAGGAGGAATTCTACAGGATCGGGGCTACAAGTAAGACATATGGAGATGGGATGATAGTCTTCTTGTAGCCTTAACAGTCATGAATGAATGGAGGGTTTCAATGTATGAATACAAGTGTGATAGTTCAATGAACACTGCCTTGTGACAACCATTAAAACACAGTTACCTTTGTTTTACAAAAGCGACATCACATATAACATTTACATGGCAAAGTAAAGAATAGAGGCTTCATTTTTTTCTACAAAAATATGGTATCAAGCATGAAGAGAGGAGCAGGAGGAATGTTTTCTTTGTGCTAAAATGAACTTATACAGAAAGTCTTAAAGGAGTTTCAGAATGTAAAGGTGCACATAATATACATAAAATAAATACCCAGTATGGTCGCGGCCTAGATCCTTTATTCATGTGCATAAATGTCTGAATCTACATGAGATTATATAAAAATATACAGGTTAATAGAGATGAAACTCTCGAGATGCCAGTAGATCCCCATGTGAAATCATGGCAACCAGTGGATATTAATAAAATCTACAGGAAGCACACAGTCACGGCCTTTAAAATGCAGAGTTTCTAGAATGAGCACATGGCCTGCGCAAAAGGAAAAGAGATGCTTTTGTAGGCGTCGAGCTCAAGAAATATGTATGGGGTTTATTGTGACAAAGGAGGAACCCATGAGCACAAGGAATATGTATGAAGTTCATGGCTTTCAAATCCAGGTTGACTATGATAGAACCAAAAGGTCTGCATATATATCTCATTGAAGAATGCATTGTATCTTCCTATGAACAAAGCAAATAAGAGAAATAAAGCTACAGAGATGCAGTTCGAAGAATGCCAAGAGAGATGCATGGCGGACAAAGGTCTTACCCAGTAGCTACAATTCTCCACGAATTGCAAGTGAAGCTCGAGTAAACCCTTGGGGGCTGCTAGAAGTTTCTCTAAGGCATCGACATGCCAATTGAGTGATAGTTTCATTTTCTTTTCCTGTTTTAGGCTTTAGGGTTTGAAACCCTAGTTTCCTTATGGTCGATGGGAGTTGTTTTTAACCATCTATTATTTTAATGGAGTGTCAACTAATACCTCATGGGCTTCTTATGTTTTTGTTTTCTCTTAGGCATAAGTATCTAAGTCTCCTAGGACTTAGTTGTATTCTCCTTTAAGTTTTTGCATTAATTGTGATGTAAAACAATTTTGATCAAGTAATGCATTATAAATTACTTCATCAAAATTGTTATTTTTAAAAAATGCAAAAAAATAAAAGAAAGTGATGAGTTTTCCAACGTGTGACACAAAAAGGGAAGAAGATATGTTTGATTTACATTAGGGAGAGAATATTGGGGCACTTATTGTAGTTTGAGAATGTATGCCATGAATGGAGGGGACTTGTGAGAAGTTTTCAAACATTAGGAGGGTATCTAGGGAGTGGTTCATCTTTGTAAGAGTGAATTTAGGCCTTTTTGACTCAGTTTGAGGCACTTTTGAGAAGTGTTTATGTTTTGATTAAGTCTTGTATGACTTTTTCAACCATTGGAAGCCTGTTTGGAGATAATCTAGGGGCTAAATTTGTGGGTTTATTGTTGCATCTGACCCAAGATGCTTCTAGTTCATTTTTTGGTGGAACCGTATGGAGCTTGGCTAATTAGCCACTTTTGTAACTCATTTGACTGGGGGTTCTAAAAATTGGCAGATTTATGAAGATAGTGATTCTACAGTCCTTTATCAGACTTCAACATATTTTGTAACTCAAGCTTGGATATGGAATACAGTAGAGACCTTTGAGCACTAATGATTTCTTAGGAATTTTTTTCCTTCTTTTAATTTGCTTCATTGTGTGGATCATAGAGATTTCATCGAAGTTATTGGTGAGGTATTATCGTTTCCTTATAGCTTCATCTCATTCAACACCTTTATGGAAGACATTGTTATTGCAGGTCATAGTTTGTGTCTGATTTTTTATAAATGGCTTGTAGTCGTGAATTCATTTTCCTTCTAAAAGTTTGAGCATTAAGAGCTTGTTATGAAATACTTATGCAATGACATACAAAAATAAGTTGTGCAAACCTTTTTTTTAAGTTTTCAATCATTATAATCCGAATGTTAAATTTTTGAATTTTGTAGTCCTGACTTCAATTAGGTGCATCACCATAGAAATAAATTATCTTCATTTTTTATGAATGTCTTTCTTCCTTTTCCTTATCAGTCAGTAGTTCAGATAGCACCATAGGAAGTCGGCCTTCTTTGGAGGTTGACCTCTGCCTACAAGTAACCCACAGCTTTAGAGGTCTTCCCATGTTACACTGAGGTGTTGAACACCAGGTTCAATAGGGTGCATTTTTAGTAGTTAACAATTTTTGGCACGCTCGGTGGGACTATCGACTTGGACAGTGTAGTTTTTTCAATTTGTTTGCTCGTTTTGATGTGCAACTAGTGGATTTTCAGGCCTTTTAAGAGGTTGACAAGCATATTTGGCGACTCTGTAAAGTGGAAGATAGCAGGGCCAGTGCTCTCACAACATATGAGAAAGATACAGACGAGAGGTTCCAAAGGTTTTGAGTATTTACAACTCTCTCCACCTAGAAGGTAGGGTAGAGCAGCAAAAAGGACACCTCCCTCAAAAAGAATTCAGTCTACACCACCTGGTGTTAGCCCTGAATCAATATTTTCTCCACCAAGGAGGAGAGGACGACCATCTAAGAAGCAAAGTGAAGCTCGCTCTGCTTCACCAAATTTTAGAACAACAAACTCACCCTCGAGCAGCCCAGGAGGGATTTCTTCTGTTGCAGATTTTGTTCCTGTTTCAGTTTCAAGTCAATCCATCACAACCACCTCAAATGGCTACAAGAAATTAGCCATTTGTGTCGTTTAATGGAGGTAGTCCATTAAATATCTCACAACACAATGCTATACCGATGGCAGCCCTTAAAAGTTTGCCAATCTTCACTGTTGAAGATCAAATAACTCCCATTGAGCATATACAGGATTTTGCCTCCTTATGTGGTGTTCATCATATCACACAAGAGGATGTGGTTGTAAGGTTACTTGCAACGTCTTTTAAGGGAAGAGCACTGCATTGGTTTAGAAGTCTTGGAGTGGGGACCATTGCCATGTGGGACAAGTTAGGGGATAAATTAAACAAGCAATTTCAAGACAGATCGGATAATTTATCCTTACTAAAGCAACTGACCACTATAAAAAAAGCTCCTCAAGAGCAAATGAAAGATTTTAACTTTAGATTTCAGAGGACCTGTGATAGAATCCCTACAATAGTAAGGCCATCTCCTGAGTATGCGTTTTTGTACTTTTTGAAATCTATTAACAATGATATTGCTGTAATGACACAGTCTATGGGAGGAGTGTCGGAACCTGATGCATTTAAAACAACAATTAGAGCAGAGAATTGCTTAATTCAGGCAGGAAAGATTGCTCCTAGGCCACCAATGCCTATTTTATCGGAGATATAGTCAAATATGCCACTTGATATACCACCTTTTGCCCCATTACCTACTTTTCCAATGTTATCAACTGCTGGTGGACAAGAGGCTGCGGTCCCAAGTCAATCACAGGGGTTGCAAGAAATTAAGGAAAGTCAACAAAATATTGAGAGCATTTTACAAACATTTGGGAACAAATTAGTCAACTTGGAGAAACAACAGTCCGACAGGCCACCATACCAGCAGCAGAATCAAGGAGGAAATCAACCTTTTCAAGGCCAACAACAACATTTCCAGGGCAATAGGCATCCGTACCAGGATAAATATCAAGGTCCAAGGCAGAATGTAAATACAAGGCCTTTCCAGGCTTATAATCCAACACCTGTTAGTGCAGCTAGGGACCTTGTC
The DNA here is from genome assembly GCA_007115665.2 of Sequoiadendron giganteum. Lineage (NCBI taxonomy): Eukaryota > Viridiplantae > Streptophyta > Pinopsida > Cupressales > Cupressaceae > Sequoiadendron > Sequoiadendron giganteum. The sequence goes on from CM021102.1 coordinate 153,544,770, forward strand.
CCTGTTCAAAAGAATCTTGTTTTTGACTATGAGTGGTGCTATCCATGCAACCAACCTCACAATCAAGCTACCTACTCCAATGGACTCATCAATCAGGCTCTAGTGGTGCAGAGTGTTGCAGGTTCACAACTAAACATACCAAATGATGCAACTCCACAACAGAAGGAGCAACCTGTAAAAGATGCTACTTTATTGAACTTTCAGGGAGAAGAGTTATGTGGAATTAATGTAGATGATCTAGTATTAGCAAATACAAGAGCGAAGAAAAGAGCTCTTGATCTTGAGAAAACAACTGATAAAGGGAAGGTTGTTGCTACCGAATCATCCACATTACAAGTGCCTCATGTTGCGCAAGAAGCTGCTAAGAAGCAACCACATTTGCAGGCTGATTCTGCTGGTGTGAAGGTTCATCATAAGGTAGGCTTAGCTATGCCTTTCAATATAATTGAAAATATAAAAAGATGAGTGTATCAATGTCCATGTGGGATTCTTTAGCTATCCTAGGTCAAAAAGATATGTTACAGTCAGCTCTTTCGAATTTGAAAGTGACCGACGAGACAACAGTAGGCCAAGTTAGGACTGCCCTAACAAATACTCCCTAGGACAACAACCAACAACCCATCAAACAAAAAGGTAAGGATTTAAAGCTTCCTCCTTTTTACGTCTCTCTAATAGTTGGGGATAAGCTGGTTCATAATTGTATGGTTGATAGCGGTGCTAGTAGCTCAGTCATGCCTAAGAAGATTGCAGATCAATTAGGACTAACTTATCAACCTTTAGAGAAAGGGATGCTTCAGTTAGACAGATCAACTGTCAATACTGTAGGTGTCACCAAAGATTTGAGTTTGACCTTGCAGGCCTGTCCCAATTTTTCCATACCACAGGATGTTTTTATCATAGACTTGCCTTCGTTTTTTGCATTGTGTCTATCTAGGGATTTTACAGCTAAGATTGGGGGTTATTTGTCATCAGATTGGTCACATTTGCTTTTTAGGATGAGGTATGGGACCAAGGTTACTATTAGATCAGAGAAATTGGCAAAGGATCACATAGAGCCTTATAACCCAAGTGTAATCAACGCCATTCCTACTGTTGTGGATACAAATTGTGCCATTTTTACTGACATCGAACTTGCTGCTGCTTAACAACTACAGGTTGAAAGCGTTCCTGAATCACTTTTGCATGAGTGGGCAGCAGAGAATGTGGTTGATAATCCTGACAGTCACATTATGGATGCTAGTATGGGAAACTATGTGCTGCATGAACCTAGGGCAGAGATGCCTAACTTGGAAAAGGGTGCAGTTACTTTGCAGTTACAGCGAGAGGAGTTATGGGAGATGTTTTTTTACGGTTCCAAAAGTAAGAATGGAGCTGGAGGGGGTGCGATGCTTGTGTCCCCACAAGGTGATAAGTATTTGTCTACTTTTCATTTTTCTTTTGCCTGTTCCAATAATACTGCTGAATATGAAGGGCTTATCCAAGGTCTAGAATGGGCAAGGAAAAGAGGAGTAAACTATCTCAAGGTTTATGGAGACAGTGAGTTAATAGTAAATCAAGTTAGAGGCCTGAGTGTTGCATAAAATGATACTTTGAATTCCTACAGGAACGGAGTGTGGAACCTGATTGAAGAATTTAGTGCTTTCAACTTGACTTTTGTTCCCAGAATTCAAAACAAACATATAGATCGACTTGTAGCTGTTGGAGCACAGTTTGATATCCCTAGTGATATCAAGAAGGACAAAACATAGAAATATGTAAAGGTTGTTGTCAGGCCATCAATTCCTGATAACAACATTCACTGGCAGGTTTTTGACAATGATGAACATATTCTATCATTTCTGCTGGAGGAAGATCAATTTTCTGTAGTAAATCAAGAGAAACTTAAGAAGAAGTACGACGAGCAGGTCATACAGCTGAAGACGAATAAATTGCCAAAGGGACTTGTCACTTTGGAGTCCATTTTTAGCACTGATGATTAGCTCAAGAAGGGTAAAGCTGGTTTGCAGATCAAAGAGGAACATTATGAAGAGTTGGAAATTTTTAAAGGTAAGCTCCTTAAAATAGGCAAAATATGCTCACCTGAGGACAAACAAGCTTTTATTGCGTTATGTCAGGAGTTTCATGATGTGTTTTCTTCAAAATATTTAGATTTAAAGGGGTTTGATCCCCACATTTCCCAGCATAAAATTGAGTTAGAGCCTGGAGCCAAACCGGTTAGGCAAAAACAGAGACCTTTGAACCCTAAGTTAGAACCTTTAACGATTAAAGAGCTGACCAAATTGGTTGAGGGGGGTATTATTTTTCCTATTAAACATACTTCATGGGTTTCTAACCTCGTACTTGTTAGGAAGAAAAACAGAGAGATTAGGCTCTACGTTGACTTTAGGGATCTTAATAGAGCATCTCTGAAAGATCATTATCCTTTGCCCTTGATGGAGCAGATTCTGCAAGTAGTTGCCGGTTCTGAAAGGTTTTCTCTATTGGATGGTTATTTTGGTTATAACCAAGTGCTAGTCAAAGAAGAGGACCAGTTCAAAACTGCATTTACAATGAAGTGGGGCACTATGGCTTATAAAAGAATGCCTATTGGCTTATCTAATGCTGGTGCCACGTTTCAATGAGCTATGGATATGGCTTTTCAAAGTCTAATCAATAAAATTATGCTGATATATCTGGATGATGTTACAGTATTCTCAAAGAATGTTGAGGATCATCTGTCATATCTAAAACAGGTTTTTGAGAAATGTAGGGAGTTTGGAATATCCCTAAATCCAAAAAAGAGCATCTTTGTAGTGCATGAGGGTAAGTTGTTGGGTCACATAGTGTCAAAACAGGGAGTTACTATTGATCCTGAGAGGGTCCATGCCATTCTTGAACTACCATTGCCCAATCACAAGAAGGGTTTACAAAGCTTTTTAGGCTGGATTAAATTTTTAAGGAGGTTTATTCCTGATGTTGCAAAATTGCTGCAGCCTTTGACTGCCATGCTTAAAAAAAATGCAGTTTTCAGTTGGACTAGAGAAGCAAGGAACAACTTTGAAGCAATCAAGGAAGCTTTAGCATCAGCCCCAATGCTGGTAAATCCATATTTTTCTAAAGATTTTACTCTGTAAGCCTTTGGTAGCATTGATTCTATTTCTGCTATGCTGGTTCAAAAAAATAATGATAATTTAGAACAACCGATAGCCTTTTTCAATCAAAGTCTTGCTGACTATGAACATAGGTACTCTTTTGTAGAAAAGCATGTTCTTGCTGTGATCAGAAGTTTTAAGAAATTTAAGCCTTTAGTTTCAAATAGTAAGATTCATCTTTTAGTAGCTCATCCTAGTGTGAAAGAATTTTTGTTTAGTAAGGATCTGAGTGAGAAAGGGTAGGTTGGATCACAAAAGTTATGGAGTTTGATGTTGATATCAAAATCACAAAACTTGTCAAAGGGAAAGGGCTTTGTGAGCAACTTGCTGAAGGCTTTATCAATGAAAAGGAATCTGAAATAGATGATGTCTTGGCTAACACCGACGAGCTTCCAAATGGTCAAAATAATGCACCTGTGTTAGGCACAGGTTGGGTTCAAGACATGACCCATTTTTTACAAACTGGTGAGTGTCCACCAGGTTTAGATAGAGCTAAAAGAAGATATTTTAGATTACAGTCCATTCCATATGTGTTGGTGGACAATATTCTCTTCAGAAAGGATCTCAATGGTGTACTGTTGAGATGTGTCAACACTGATCAAACAGAAAGAGTGCTTCATGAGTTTCATGATGGAGTTGCAGGAGGTCATTTTGCCCCTAGGACAACCACTTGGAAAATAATGAGAGATGGTTATTATTGGCCCAACTTATTCAAAGACTCTCATGCTTGGGTGAGGAAGTGTATTAAATGTGCTTTATTTGTAGGGAAAGAAAAGCTACCAGCCATGCCTCTGCAACCGATTCAAGTTGAACAACCCTTCATAAGATGGGGAATTGATTTTATTGAACCCATAAACCCACCTTCCAGTGCTGGTCATAGGTGGATACTTACCACCACAAATTATTTTACAAGGTGGACAGAAGCAGTGGCTTTGAAAGAAGCCAATGAATCTTCTGTGTTGAATTTCTATGATGACATAGTAACTAGGTTTGGGGTTCCTGATTCTATTATATCTAATAATGCTCTAGCTTTTGTGGGATTACAAGTTACACATTGGGCTATTAAACATGGCATTCATCTGAATACATCTTCAAATTATTACCCTCAGGGTAATCGTTTGGCTGAAAGTACAAATAAGAATCTTATCAGAATTATTAAGAGAACCTGGGAGGATAATCAAAGGACCTGGCACACAAATTTGAAATATGCACTTTGGGCAGATAGGGTAACCCCTAAAAGGTCCATTGGTAACTCACCATATATGTTGGTTTATGGAAAGGAGGCAAGATTGCCTCTATTTGTGGAGCTGCCAGCTCTTGATATCATACACCAGTTAGAGATCTTTGAAGATAACTTGAGCCTTTGGTAGTGATATTTTCTCAGCTTATGGAGCTTGAAGAAGTTAGAGACAAAGCAATGAGATCTATGGAGTATCATCAACTCCAAATGAAGAGGGTCTTCGACAAGAGAGCTACACCTAGAATTTTCAGAGAAGGCGATGTGGTTCTTAAGTGGGATGTGTTGAAGACTAGGCCAGGTAAGCATTCAAAGTTTGATAACTTCTGGATTGGCCCATATGTTATTTTTGAGTACAAGGAGCACAATGCTTTTGAACTATCAATAATGAATGGTGAATTTTTACCGATCCCAGTTAATGGGATCCACCTCAAATGTTGTTTTGAGGTATAATCTGCATTTTTATATCTTAGGATAGGTTTTTATGTTTTCAATAAGTGTTGTTGCACTCTAGTTTAGTTGCTTTTCTTTTTCCCCTAAGTGTTGTTTCAGCACAGTAAGTAGTTCCATTTCGGTTTTTTCCTATTTTCAATAAGTCAAGTGAGCTACAACCATGTTCAAAACTGCTCTAGGTCTGTCTCAGAGTTCTCCTAATGACTCCATGCCCAATGAACAAATTTAGGCTACTAGTTTTTTATGTTTAGCAGGAAAAAATCTAGCAGAGGTCGCCAGAAATGTTACCCATTTTTCACTTACAACTCAAATCAAGTCGAGCTTATTGGTTAAGTTTTTTAAAATAAAAAATAAAAAATGAAGTGAGGTGCATTTCATTTTTAGACTTTAGTCTTCCCTATATTGCATTCAGGAGTATAAACATAAGAATCAAGAAGCTTTTATTTTCAGTAATGGATTATTGCATTTATACAAGTGTATACAATATTGAGAAGATTTACACAAAATTGCTGAAAGGAAGTCTTTATTGATTCAAAGTTAAAATCTATCTCACACAAGCTGTGAGATATAGCTTGTCACATGTGCATAAAGTGCAATTTATACAAGAATGGATTGAAAGGAAATAAAGATGCATATATAGGGAGAGAGGCTAGTTATTGCTTGATGATTGGTTTGGGTCTCCCATCTTGCGTGATACTCAGCTCCAAGTTGCTTGTTTTGTGTCCTTCGTAGTTTTTAGTCTTCATATCCTGCACTTGAAAGAATTGCAATATGGTTAGAGCAAAGCTCTAAACAATAAATAGTCTTTGATCCTACATACATATCCACCCACTAATGTATAGACTGTCTTCTGCATGCATCAGATAAGCTATAAGTCACTCCTGTGAAAGTGAAGAGAGGGAAAGAAATGATCATACATCTGGAAAATATTTTATTTCTAATCTGTTTGTTCCATGTGCAGCTATAGGTGTAGATATGACTTAAAATCAAAATGAGTGGGGTAGAATGAGGCTCCCACAAGGGTTGAGCCCAACTCATAATAAAATGTGCATATAGGAATATCATGAGTAAATTGCTTCAATTTATGAGTATAACTGTTACAAGCTCGTAGTTCTACATAAGAATGCATGAAGAATCATATGCAATAAAGAGCCATCATTTGCAATTTTTACATTAACAGTACTATGCTGACATAAACAGAGATGCAAAAGCAATAGATGTTATGGCATTCACCAACATGAGGGTTATCATGGTATACTATATATGACAGATTCGTTACAAAGCAGTTTGATATCTTAAATGCATATTCAAATAAAGCCAACTTTTGAATGTAAGGATGTTTTCATGGATCAACCTCTTAAGGTATATAGGGACAATCTTCAATGCATGAGAAGGTAATAAGGTTTCACTGTTATGAAGGCATCATAGCTAGGGACAGTGATGGCCTTAATGGACAGGAAGGCTGGTTCCATTCCTGATAACAATATTCACTAGTAGGTATGTGACGGTGATAATCTTGTTTGTTCTAGCAGTGACAACCTCAGTCACTGTGGCTGTATTACTTTAAGGTAACCAATGTAAATTTTAGTACTACGGTGTTTAGGTGTGCCAAAGCTGGAGGAGGTGCCAGTAACGTTGAAATGTTCAAAGCGATAGTTCAACATGGGTTGAAGGGACAGTCACAATCATCATGAAAAGCTCTAAACAATAATGCAGTCAAGAGGAAAGCTCTCCTTAAGCGCACAGTGACATGGCAATAAAGATGACAATAACAATACTGATCTAAGAATGCAACAAAGTGAGCAATCAATATCAAGGAGGAATTCTACAGGATCGGGGCTGCAAGTAAGACATATGGAGATGGGATGACATTCTTCTTGTAGCCTTAACAGTCATGAATGAATGGAGGGTTTCAATGTATGAATACAAGTGTGACAGTTCAATGAACACTGCCTTGTGAAAACCATTAAAACACAGTTACCTTTGTTTTACAAAAGCGACATCACATATAACATTTACATGGCAAAGTAAAGAATAGAGGCTTCATTTTTTTCTTCAAATATATGGTATCAAGCATGAAGAGAGGAGCAAGAGGAATGTTTTCTTTGTGCTAAAATGAACTTATACAGAAAGTCTTAAAGGAGTTTCAGAATGTAAAGGTGCATATAATATACATAAAATAAATACCCAGTATGGTCGCGGCCCAAATCCTTTATTCATGTGCATAAATGTTTGAATCTACATGAGATTATATAAAAATATACAGGTTAATAGAGATGAAACTCTCAAGATGCCAGTAGATCTCCATGTGAAGTCATGGCAACCAGTGGATATTAATAAAATCTACAGGAAGCACACAGTCACGGCCTTTAAAATGCAGAGTTTCCAGAATGAGCACATGGCCTGCGCAAAAGGCAAAGAGATGCTTTTGTAGGTGTCGAGCTCAAGAAATATGTATGGGGTTTATTGTGACAAAGGAGGAACCTGTGAGCACAAGGAATATGTATGGAGTTCATGGCTTTCAAATCCAGGTTGACTATGATAGAACCAAAAGGTCTGCATATATATCTCATTGAAGAAAGCATTGTATCTTCCTATGAACAAAGCAAATAAGAGAAATAAAGCTACAGAGATGCAGTTCGAAGAATGCCAACAGAGATGCATGGCGGAAAAAGGTCTTACCCAGTAGCTACAATTCTCCATGAATTGCAGGTGAAGCTCGAGTAAACCCTTGGGGGCTGCTAGAAGTTTCTCTAAGGCATCGACATGCCAATTGAGTGATAGTTTCATTTTCTTTTCCCGTTTTAGGCTTTAGGGTTTGAAACCCTAGTTTCCTTATGGTCGATGGGAGTTGTTTTTAACCATCTATTATTTTAATGGAGTGTCAACTAATACCTCATGGGCTTCTTATGTTTTTGTTTTCTCTTAGGCATAAGTATCTAAGTCTCCTAGGACATAGTTGTATTCTCCTTTAATTTTTTGCATTAATTGTGATGTAAAACAATTTTGATCAAGTAATGCATTATAAATTACTTCATCAAAATTGTTATTTTTAAAAAATGCAAAAAAATAAAAGAAAGTGATGAGTTTTCCAACGTGTGACACAAAAAGGGAAGAAGAAATGTTTGATTTACATTAGGGAGAGAATATTGGGGCACTTATTGTAGTTTGAGAATGTATGCCATGAATGGAGGGGACTTGTGAGAAGTTTTCAAACATTAGGAGGGTATCTAGGGAGTGGTTCATCTTTGTAAGAGTGAATTTAGGCCTTTTTGACTCAGTTTGAGGCACTTTTGAGAAGTGTTTATGTTTTGATTAAGTCTTGTATGACTTTTTCAACCATTGGAAGCCTGTTTGGAGATAATCTAGGGGCTAAATTTGTGGGTTTATTGTTGCATCCGACCCAAGATGCTTCTAGTTCATTTTTTGGTGGAACCGTATGGAGCTTGGCTAATTAGCCACTTTTGTAACTCATTTGACTGGGGGTTCTAAAAATTGGCAGATTTATGAAGATAGTGATTCTACAGTCCTTTATCAGACTTCAACATATTTTGTAACTCAAGCTTGGATATGGAATACAGTAGAGACCTTTGAGCACTAATGATTTCTTAGGAATTTTTTTCCTTCTTTTAATTTTGCTTCATTGTGTGGATCACAGAGATTTCATCGAAGTTATTGGTGAGGTATTATCGTTTCCTTATAGCTTCATCTCATTCAACACCTTTATGGAAGACATTGTTATTGCAGGTCATAGTTTGTGTCTGATTTTTTATAAATGGCTTGTAGTCGTGAATTCATTTTCCTTCTAAAAGTTTGAGCATTAAGAGCTTGTTATGAAATACTTATGCAGTGACATACAAAAATAAGTTGTGCAAACCTTTTTTTAAAGTTTTCAATCATTATAATCAGAGTGTTAAATTTTTGAATTTTGTTGTCCTGACTTCAATTAGGTGCATCACCATAGAAATAAATTATCTTCATTTTTTATGAATGTCTTTCTTCCTTTTCCTTATCAGTCAGTAGTTTAGATAGCACCGTAGGAAGCCGACCTTCTCCGGAGGTTGACCTCTGCCTACAAGTAACCCACAGCTTTAGAGGTCTTCCCATGTTACACTGAGGTGTTGAACACCAGGTTCAATAGGGTACATTTTTAGTAGTTAACATATACATCTCACCAAGCTTCTTCCTTAGTTTCTGCGCATAGGTCTCTTCATGAACATTGATTAAAACATAGTCTCCCAAGTACAATCTAATTGGACCCTTGGCTTTATGGTGCATAACATCATATTGAGCAATCTAAGTAGGATCTATGGGCCTTAAAACATTCTCATCAACAACATCCCATAGATCTTGATCTATCAATAAATCCTCCATCTTCAGCTTCCACATTTCAAAATTATTTCTAGAAAATTTATCCACCTCTATTCTCCTTGATGAACTTGCCATCTAAAAATTACCACAACAAGATCACAAAGTGTCTTTTTCACAAGCTCCTACTCAAATCTGGATTAATTCAAAAAACCCAACCCACAACTGAAACCAAAGGTGATCAGGCTCTTATACCACGTGTAAGGAAGCTAAGGTAGGAAAACTTCTTCCTACACTAATCTTGAGAGGAGAATAGTGCAAAACTTTTACAGATCTTTAATAGTTACTGAAAATTAAATAAAAATAAACATAAATATCATGCATACCACAACACAGTAATTTATGTGGGGAAAGCCCTTATCGAGAGAAAAACCCCACACTTCAAAAGCTTCCCAATATATTTTTCAAAAATCACAAAGATTACAATATTCATGCAAAGCAAGCTTCTCACAGGAGTATCACAACTTAGAGATCCAAAGGCAACATGATTGTTATCATTCTCTCAAAATACATCACAATACACAACAATAATACAACACCCTCATAAAATAGGGTTGCCTTCTCGGTCAAGTCAAACTAATAAAATGTCGATTGTCAGATATGAGACATAATGATGAATGGTCCAGGTTTATAATAATAAATTATATATAAATTGGCTTCTAGAGGTGCTACCCCCAAGCCCCCTTTGGGGCGCGTTGCCCCCCCTTGAACCCCTTGTGGGGCAGGATCCCCCTACACTACCCATCATTATCAGATGAACAACACCTTATGTATCAACAATACCTTATGTAATTGCAAGGTTGAGACACATTTTCTCAACCTATATATATATATCGTATTGATTTATCGTGTATGTGATATATATGTGTAAGTATCTCTACATACTCATATGTACACACACATATGCTCATATTCATGAGTTATCATATATAGATATATATATAAACATAATTTCATGAAAATATCATATATTCAATACAAAAATCTAGTCACATAATTCAAACCAAAGAAACAACCATGGCAATACAAAATGACCACACAATCATTTGAATCATCCCCAAACTATGACCGAAGGTTTTACTTATCGATTCCCAAACTAACTCGACTCGACATGACCAACTAGGATGTGAATGTGTGATAGCTCAAGTAGGTACATTAGGGGTTACCAAACCAAGCTCCTCTCCTGGGTGATACTCTCCCTCTCCTCATTGGAGGGCTCGATCCTTCTTGCATCCAACTTAGTGCATCATAAAGGTAGTTAGCCGATCACATGAAATTCATTTACATCATAAATCATTTGCATCATCAAAGCATTGAAGTAATTATATTGCAATACATATTCATTCATCACATTTTCCATCACAATATACAAAACATAATCATGCATTAAATTTTTTTGTAATCCCACAATGGAGTGTAACATATCAAAGTCATGATTTGCATTTAATATCATATTTACTCATAAAGGTAAAATAAATTTGGTAACTGAGAAACGTTGTGTAGCATAAGGATTATTGACATTTTGCTTAATTATGTCATAGATTTGAGAGTAAATATTCCTCAATAAAGATACTTATGACATTCTCCAACTCTCAGAGTTGTGACATGTTTCTCATCGCTAGATCGAACCTTTGAGAGTTTTACAATCCTAACACATAAAATTATTATTAATTAATTAATCAACCTAATATGTAATTGATTACCACTTAATTAAATTCTACCACCATATTTATTCCTATAGTCCTTTTATACTACAAAAAATAGGGAGAGAATTCCTTTCCTATCCTAGACCTCTTCAATCCTAAAATCCCAACATTCTAATTTTATAAATTGGATGTGGCACACAAACTGATGCAATAATTCTTTTTAAATTTGTTTTAATGACATACCTAAAATATGTAGTCCCACAAAATAATTCAAACTATAAAATATCTTAAATCCTCCATTAAATAAATTCAAGAAAAACAATTTTAATTTTCAATTTTTGATTGCAAGAAAATATCGCAATTGTAATTATACCCTTTTGTTCAAAATATGCACAACAACAATCTTTCCAAATAAAATTTGGAAAATAAGATTTCTTAAAAAAATTACCATAGACATGTCTTGATTTTAAACATTTTAAAAATTAAATAAACATTTTAAATCTATGAATTTCAAGTTCAGTTCAATCCTATATCAAGAAGGCCATATGCAACCACCTATTGTGGGCATGTCAATGGAGAAAATATATTTTAATTCAAATCTAAGAATGCTTAAAAAAGAGGGAAAAATATCTCCCAATACACATAAAAAATGAAGAATTTTGGTGGAAGGGAACACGCTAGACATGCTCCCTTGCCCAAGCCAAGAAATTTCTCTTCAAAATATTTTTTTATTCCTTCCACTCCATCTTCCCAATCTCTATTTCTTCCATAGAGTAAACAAAGGCTTTTAGAGAAAAATTTCCAAAAATAAAAAAATAAAATTGAATATAGATGTCTATTTTGGAACTTATGCCTTTCCCAAGCCTTTTTTCTCTCTTTTTCTTTTCTAATTTATTTTCCTTTTTTTTTTGCTAGGTAAACTGGGATGGGCCCACTCCCATAAATTAAATCATAATGAATAAAAGTTACAAGTCTGCCACGAGAAGAAACATATGGCAACAAGAGAATAGAAAACCAAGAGAAATGAGATACACAAATCTCACAACAACGAAGGGGGAAATAAATTGTCAAAGAGAACAAACTTAAAAACTTAAAACAACAAAACAACAAAACAACAAAACCACCATAGAGAGCAACTAAGCTCTTTTGTTATTTCAAGAGAGGAGAGCATCAATGGCCCACTGAGAGCCCTCCTCAACAACCTCCCTGCCTTCAATTCAAAAAAATTCAGCCATAGACTTTCTCCCCTTCTTCTTAATGGAGCCAACAAAATAAGGTTTAAGCTTGTTGCTCGTAGTCTGAAAGAGTCCAAGCTTTCGGGGTGGTTCCAACACAAAATCGGGCTCAAAGCAATCGTGGCTGAAATCGTCAAGCTCTTCCATGAATGGAAAGGTCCCTTCGAACTCAGAGTCATCCTCTTTAGACCCATGAGAGGCCTCTTGAGGGTCATTTAGAGCAATATTATCTTGCTGAGGAGAAGGTACAGGAGGCTGAACTGGGTTCAGCTATGATGAAGGTTGAGCTTCAAAAAACTTACTATGGTTTTGCCATATAAAATCAGCATTAGGAGAGCGATATTTCTTTACCCATTCTTTAAGACTAACAAATTTGAATCCATCTTGGCGAGTGCGTGAGCAAGCCTTGATTTTATACCCCATCATGTTGCAACGGAAGCAACGAAAAGGCAATCCTTCAAAGTTCAGAAAATGAGTCCAAATGCCAAAAAAAGAATGAATCTGGATAGAGTGATAAAGGGGTTTAGAGATGCTGACCATAGCGCAAACCTGGTAGAATCTGCACCCAGGAGTAGCCACCTCAGTGTCAAGCTTGACAAAGGATCAAAAATGGTTAACCAGATTAGGGATCATATCGATATTCCTGAAAGTCAAAGGAAGGTTATAGAGTTTGATCCAAATAGGTATGTCAGTTATCTTAGTGGTGGTAGGATCAAAGAAGGGGGACCATGGAGAGATAAAGAGGCCAGAAGAACCAAGGACCATTCACGAGAACAAAATTGTAGTCTGCTATTGAGCCGAAAGTGAGCAGAAAAAAACCAAAATCCAGAGATTCAATCTTGGGGGAGGAAAAATTGCTCTAGGTAGTGTTGGTCCACTCAATGAAAGAGTTGAAATTAGGGCATCTATGTAAGCACATTAAGACCAAAGATCGATTTCCAACATCTCGAGCGATTGCTTCCACACATTCATCAGTCAGGCTAAAATCTAATGGATCATCGGATAGAAACACCTTAGTGTCACCTAGAGAAAAGGACGGGCAGTCTGAAGAAGGCTCCAAGGAGGGAGAGACTGGAGGAGCAGGTGAAGAGCTGGGAGAGGGCGAGCAGGATTTAGCCCGTCGAGTTTGTTCCAAACAAAAAGCTGAGCACTTTTGACAAGTGTTAGATTTGTTCTTGCAATTAGAGATATGAACCGCAGATCCAATACCCAATGATGGAGACCTAGAGGGCGAACAAGGGTTAGCCCACCGAAGCACCTCCAGGCAAAAATATGAGCATATATGATATGGATTTGGTTTTTTTTGTAGGTAGTGAGGTAGTGGGAATCCAACAAAGGTGTCTCAAGCCCACCACCAGGCACTGCGTCAGCCAGGATCGATCCCACAGGAGTCGAGTTCGTCGAGGGCATCGAAGGAGCCTAAGATGGGTTATTCTCTACTAAATAATTGGAGCGTAGGGCATACCGGTGCCACCCATCCCCCTTGAGAATGTATTCGTCAATCTTCATGTAGCCCATCACACACTTAATCCTCTGCGTCTTTGCACCCATTGCAGACAGTTTTTGCCCAGATTCACCATCATAGCCGCGATCCACACCTTCGCACATCTCGAGCGCAAATGTTAGTGCTGATTTCTATTCTAATTCATTTTCCTTTTTATTAAAATAACATTTTAATAATATTTAATAATTCACTAGTACATTTAATAAAATAAATTAATTTAATCTAATCGATATATCTTAATTAACTAGGAGCTAGAATAAATTAAATTAAATTAAGATATAGTGATAGTTAATTCATACATATTTCTATTTCAAAGGTAATTAAATTAATTTGATCTATTCTATTAGAGATGCATAAATATAATAGGTCCTTTTTATCTTAATCAAAAACTATTTTGTAAACATGGTAAACACATATTTTGAAGCAAACATTTAAATGCAATGCAATATGATAGTAAACCACACGCAAAGGACTCACACACACTTTATGGAGTTTCATAATATATGGGTTCCAAAATTGTCACCAATTTGGATCTAGGTTAATATAGAAGTTCACAAGGACTAAGAAGGGTGAGATGACTAAGTGGAATCCATGTCAACTTCTCCACATACCAACCATTGGTTTAACACATGTAAATTTCCTACACACTCAAGTCAAACATCAAGGATACCTACTTTAAATAATAATAGTTGAAGCAACATAATCCAACCAATGTGGTATAAATCATAACATGATATCAAACCATCAAATATACTATAAATAATCTATGACTAACATGATCCAATAATAATATGCATAATCAATAATAAGAGATAGTGTTGAAACACTGAAATGGTCTAGCATACACAACCACAACATATGTAACCCATAATGCATAGTTGAGAAACCAGTTCCTAAACATAACCTCATTAGAAACACCCTGATGGTCATACCAATAATCTTCATAAAATAACCTAGAATACACTATCAAAACATCTTTATGGCACAATATACCTCATCAAAAAAAATTGTGCAATGGATCATAACATGTATGAATCCACCATATACTTCATAACAAGGAAAACACAATAGTGGGCATTTGACAATCCACCATATACTTCATAAACACCATAGGGCTTGGACTTGAATCAAAATTTGGAAATTTTTAGTTCCAAGTTCATATTTATATTTTCTTTTTTTAACTCATCAGACCTAGGTTACTAATTACAAAGCATGGGTAGTATGTAAAGAATTGTAGATTTAGATACCACTTATTTCATCCTTATAAGGGTGTGTATAGAAAAATGGGGGACCAAAAAGTTGCCACAACCACTTTTTGGTCCATCCAAGATATAATGCAAGTGTATTATAATGTGCTCATGTTATGGATTTGCAACGACCAAGACATAATACGCTCAAGTTATAAGAAAGGCACAATCAATAATAATACATAGCACACTCATGTTAGTTTGAAGATAACACAAAATTGCAAAGAGGCTGAACTCTTTTGAACTCAACCTCTCACCTTTCCAACAGCATACTACAAGTGAAAAAAATATGTACATGTTGTGGAGTTGATCAAATCATTGTCAAAAGGTTGCCATGACATCTACAAGGTCAAGGAGGTATGATTTATCAATTTTTGGGTGTAAAAATTCAATTAAACAACAATTTAGCAGTTATTTTGATTCACTGTTTAGTTTTTAGGAATTGAAAATCTCACTGATTCATAGAAACCCAATTCACCAATTCATAAAAACCTCGGTGAAGACCAATATCAAAAAAATTCTCCAACAATACCTTGACATCCTCCTAGATGCATTAAAATCTCCTAGGGAAAATTGAAAACAATAAAAAAGATCTTTCATCATTGATCAAAATGTCGAGAAATATTAGTGTCCAACTAGTTCCCATTAGTCTACCCTTTCCACTTCATTGGAATCTATCACCTCTCACATAGATTACATGAGTGGCCAAATTAAAATATGGAAGCGCGCTAATATTATGCCACTAAATTATCCTAGGGTCATCCCACAATAATGGGTCCAAAACTTGGGACATCCTAATTTTTGCCTAAAATCACATATTTTTTAGAAAAATAATGATTTAAGCCTTGAGGGGTTCCATCTAAAGGGTTTTAATTGAAGATGGCTCGATAAGACTCCCTTAGATCAAACCCACTTGGACATAACCCCTCTAGTCTTAAATCATACCCACGATAGAGTCTCCTTTGCACCTATTAAAATGTAGACAAAAAACCACTTTTTCTTTACCTTTCAAGGGATTAAATAAATTCATTTTAAAATGATGTTTTGTAAGTATGTAGCCATTATTATAAGATTTCTAAAAATTATGATTTTGAATGTTTTTAATTTTATTATTATATTTATATTTTTTTTCTTACAAATGTAGGTTTTTCACCAAACATCAAGGTATTTGTTTCACACATGCGAAAAAATAAAAAAAATAGAGAAAAAAGATTCTAAAAAATACGTGTGCATTAGGTATTGATGTCCTTGTTTTTACAAAAAAATAAAATCAATACACACAAAATAAGTTATGTGTTACAACATACACCTATGTCCAAATTATAACTACTTTGACTTCAAAAATTAATTAAATAAATATGCAACAAAAGATTATGAAAAAATATCCATGCACTAGATATTGATGTTGTAATTATATATTTTTAAAAATTATAATCTATCTTTTGAATAAGAAAATTTATGCATTATGACATAAATGTCATATAAAAAAATGTTATTTACTATAAAAAATAAGTTATTAAAATTTACGTAAAAAAATCACAATTTATTTCTAAATTTTTATATATATATATATAATCTACATACAAATCCTCACAAATCACTAGTTCACATCATCTCCAAATTATTAACGATTTAGTTGCTAGAGGTATCATTAAGTGAAAACTTGGTGAAAAATATTGATTTCAATATTTTACTTTGGCCAAAAAGTGGGACATAGTAAAATAAAAAATATTAAAATTTGATTTGCATGCATTGTTCATTGATCCAAGAATGAATGCACCCTTATAGAGTAGTTGTAGAAGGTTCCTTATCCATTGGTACCAACACAAATGGATAACATAATGTTTTTGAGAGATGTGGTGGATAGTTTTTTACCATCCTCCATACAATAACATTGAGGTCCCATAATATTTTTTGAGGAAAATCTATTGCAAGCAAGTGTCTTTAATGAGATCCCAAACTATTTTGACATGTGTGAGTTCTAGGGTAGAGGTGGGGGGTTTGCACAAGATGGAGAGGGAGCATGTCATGCCCAGGAATAGGCATGAAGACCTTTGGCTAGTCCAAACATTGACCATATTGTTGGTTCCCAAAATTTCCACATCATTGAATCCTAAAGGTGTGCCAAATATAATTCTTAGATTCAATGATAAATTTAGCCAACAAACAAGAGAATAATATCACACTTTTCTCCCCTACACTTTAGGCTCTGCAAAACCTAGGTGGGTATCCTTATATGGTGCTAATGTGGATATGAAATAAGGTTTTATTACAACACCTAAGAGATATAATTCATACATATAACAAGGGTTCATATACATTTACAAAATGGAAGGACTATCCTTGTTGACTTTGAAACCCAAGTATGAAGTATGCAATTAATTATAAATAAAATTTGCAAAAAGTAAATCTTGGTTTTATATTTGAAGTGTGTTTTTGAGATTGAAGGAAAACCATTCAAAATAAACAGGTGCCTATCCAGGGCTTCAAAGTCACAATGCATGTTGATAGACAAAATTGGGGTAAAGAATCAAGAAGGATTTCAACTTGGTCTAAGAGTGTCAACCCGAGGATCATAGCTTGCGAGAAGTGTTGCAGCAGTATACTGAAAGGGAGGAAAGTGGTGAATCAAGTGGGGATGAAATGCAACTAGAACACACATAAATTTCCTAAGTGAAAATATTGTTTAAGTTTCCTATTCTTCCTTCCTGTCAGGAACTCGCCAGGAATTGTTAATTGCAACAAAAACTGTTAACTATGACAGGAACTGTTAACTGCAATAGAAATTGTTAACTCTAACAAGAACTATTAACTGCAATAGAAACTACTAATTGTGACATGAACTGTTAAGTGCAATAGAAACTATTAATTATGATAGGAAATATTAACAGTCTATACAATAACTATGACAAGAACTGTAACAGTTTGCACAGTAACTACGACAAGAACTGTAACAGTCTGCACAGTAACTGTGACATGAACAATCTGCACAATAACTGCGACAAGAACTGTAACAACATGCACAATAATTGTGACAAGAATAGTCTATATAGTAACAACAATAATCTGTGATAATAACAACAACAATTTACAATAGAAAATAAAACACACTTTGCTAAATTACAAGTATTGAAATCAAACTTTAATGAAATCAACCTTTAATGAAATATCATATAACAAACTTAAATCATAAAACCTTTTATCAAACCAAGTTTTAATTAAAATTCTGAAATTAAAATTACACAACAATTAAAGTTTTAAATCAAATGGAGAATAAATAACAAACATAAATATTAACAGTAAAAATAAATAAATTTCACCATGCTTCACCAGGGAGTGGGCCCTTGCTCTGTGGTTTGCAGGTGAGATGGGATGAGAGCATTTTTACATTGTTGTCTTGATCATGCGAAATATTATTTTATTCATCAATAATTTGATACAAAGTCTTTGCTGCAAAATTCTATATGCTTCCCTCTAACATGCTAATTCACCTCCTTTATAGCTTATTGCATTGCCTTATAAGGCGTGAAACAAATTACAAGTTGTTTCACTATTCACTCCCTTCCTCTATGTGTAAATTTGTTGCATTATTTTTCTAATATTATGCATATGATTTTCTACACCACCAATCATATTTTTGTGCCGACCTATTTTGTTGCATTTGCTCCTATTTTTTTGTCCTCTTTTATGGCACTTTCTATGGCTTGTGGGTTGGAATAAAACCAACCATAAAAATAGGAATTTGTTGTGCCATAAAAATAGGATTTTGTTGTTCCATAAAATTAGCCATTTTTTTTTTTTGGAAAAAGTGGCAAACCACTATATATTTATAAATTGTACATTGTTTGGCTCAAGGGGCATATCGGGAGGAAAGAGCCAGTGAGAAAACCTCCAATTGTAGCCTATATAATGAAATATAGAACAATAGGAGTTGATCAGATTAGAAAGCGAAGACTATTTACAGTCTATTCAAGATCTAGCTGTCTTAGATTATAATCCAGAAGTTTATATCTGCTACAAATAACATGATCTAGAGGCCTACAAGCTATTACAAAATCTGCAAAAACCTACAAAACATATTTTATCTTCATTTCCCTTACTCCTCCATCTGCATGAAGTCATTTAGATTGTCACCCTGTTCTTCATTTCCATCTTCCTCTAGTTGAGAGTTCACAACAATGTTCATGTCTAGAATGTTAGCAATGGTAAGCCTCATATTGTTTCCACCATGTTACTGTGGTTGTACCACAATTCGATTACCTTCATAGGATGGAGAGTGCATAGACCTTGAATTTCTTTGCAATGGAGGCGCTGCATGATAACAATTATGATGAAGAAGAAAAGAAATGTAATGACATTTTTCCCTAAAAGTTTCAGTCATATCCCTCCCCAAATGATGTGAGTATCTTGTTAATGCTTAATTCAAATGATTGGGGTCAGAAAATTCTAAAGACATTTTTAAAGCATCATAAGCACTAACAACTGCTTTGTTGTGAGGTAAAAAATGAGGAGGGAAAATACCACCCACATAACCTTCTCCACGTGAGAAAACATATTTTTGTGCACTGGAAAGAATAGCCTCGTTTTCCAAAAATATGTCATTTACCATTTTATCTGCAATGGCACTAATTGAATCCAAGCACTGTAATATATCCATGATATTAGATAAAAAGATGGAAAGAACATTTGATGGAAGAATCAATCTTCTTGATTTAGGATGAAGAACCTCGCTCCCAATTATGCATCTGAAGCATTTATAATCAAAAGGACAACGAAACTTGAAAATAATTTGAAGGTGTTGCATTTCAAGCTTACCAGTAATTGGGCTCTCCCAGCTTTGTACCAGGAGCTACATTCTTAAATTTTGTGGGAGATAATCCATTAAGCTACCTGATCAGACCTTTGTATGCTAAGCAATCGCACAATCTTTGATTAGAGCAAAGATTACTAAAACCAACTTAACCTGTTTGATGGAGATTAAAAGACAAATCTATCCATATATATAAGCAAAAGACTGCCTTTCTCCTTAAAAGCTTGTCTTTCTATCATAACAAATTACCTTGAAAAGAAATAACACATTGTACCAATTGTGTTTAATAAATTTAATAAATTCATTTGACATCAAATGAAAGGCAGCATACCAACATTACCTCCCAACTTGCCATGGGTAATTATCCAAATACTTTCCTTGTGATGCTATTTGCATACTGCTTGACACCTTAAGCGTGCAAGCAATAATTTTAAGGTAAGATTTAAGTACCTGTACCTGGCAGATTGATTTGAAAAAGCCACGATATATACAAGCTCTATCTAAGCTCAAGTCAGCAAATATTTATGCTGTACACTTTCACATCTCATAATCAAACTCCCTTCAGGAAACACTTTAAGCAATGAGTGTTTTATGATATGCAAACCGAGTTTACCTTTCGATCTCAACTTCATACTTCTTGAAGCTCACTTAGTCAATGATACCAACTCTCAAGAATTGATAGAAGTACCATGCGATCACAACTACCAATAATATATTAGTTACAACAACAACAAATATATGCTATTTCGTGCTATAAGAGTAGCACAATAAATAATTATTAAAATAAAATTAATTGCTGAAATTATTTTCTATTGCGTAGGTTCATGTCAAGAACGTGACAAGAAGTCTGTATGCTGATGGCAGGAAATATGCATGCTGCAAGATATATTTTCCAAGGCTTAAAATCACAATGCTTATTAGTAAAGATAATCAATAATTAATTTCCATATTTTATCCAAAACTATATTAAATACCATTGATATATATTTAATCATATCCAAGATAAAATGGTAAAATGGTGAGATATGGAATGAAAATGGAATGTGGGAATGGGTATGAAGGTACATGAAATAAGCTGAAATATGACATAAAATGGAACATGATCGGATCTCATCACATGTACACATCCTTCATCACATTTTAATCATATCTTGATAATCACTCAACCATTAACACCTTATGCTAACGACCAACTAATAACCAACAATGTAACTTCTACTTAACAATCCAACCTGTAACATAATATTCCCATTATTTTCAGTGAAAGAATTCACATTACTCATTAAGCAAACACTAACCATGAAAATAATCCAGATGCAACATATGTGTATGGAAAGCTTTACAATTCTTGATTGTATTACTGAAAGAAATACTTCATTACAAACTGGAGACAAGATATACTAAGAGCATGCAAGAGCATGTATTCATATATGCTACAATCAGTATATACAATGTAACTACAAGCACATTTGCACATCATGAGTCTTTATTTCTCTGCACAAACTAATAGCCTACCCCTTACAACCTCTTCAAAATCCTAGAACCCTAACAAATGAGACAAAAATGATAATATAATTAAGAGAAGAAAGTTCAAATTGAATCTTTGTCTGATACCTATCACCAATTGAATCTTCAAATCTACAACAAATTGGCATTTAGAAAATGCCTCTTTACACATTATTTTTCCCTCTTCTCTTGCCACTGAAGTTTATTACCTCTTTAATTTTCAAATCTCGTGCAACATTTTACGTGTATGTAAAAACACATTTACCAGCTCCATTTTCATCTGCAAGTGAAATTTTTTCACTTCTAGGTCAAAAACCACATACCCAATTGTTATTATGCTTTGTACGTGATTTTTTTTTTTATCAATATGCAATTACTCTCCTCACATGCATTCAAAACAGTTGGTTGGTAATCCTTCCACCTGTGCATTCTGTCTATAATTATCTCCTTTTCACCTACTCATATCAATCCAATAAATTATTTATTCATGTTTCATTTATTTTTAATCTTTCATGTCTATCATTTCAACAATTGCAACAAAGAGCTTATAGATGATCATAATGCACTTGGGCCATTTTGCAACTCACTAGGTTGCTTTCAAGCTTACTGGCATTGGGAGATCATTTCAAACATTGACAAAACCTTGTTCATACAATTTGTAGCAAATAGAAAGCCTCTTCATTTCTAGCATTCCATTAGAAATGTGTGTAGGTCATGAAAATGAACTTTTGGGCGTTTTTTTCCTCACAGACAACCAAAGAATGCATAAAATGTTGCCAAAATTATTTCCTAGGCATGGGAAATGCTTTTGGAGTTTTTAATAACGTTTTTCAGCTTGCCAATGCATGCAAAATTTTTCCCAAAACCTTAAAGCATGTGAAAACACTTCATTTTCTGCTCATTTCACAGTGGAAATGCCTCTCAAATGCCCTCCCACATGGCACAATATGATTGTAGCGCCCAAGCTACTCACATTGTATTTTTAATTTGATCTTTTCCTTAGTTTTTGGCATTGGATTTTACTTGTGTGATGGGAGATGTAGGGAAAAAATAATGTGCAAACCTGATGTGAAAATAAATATCAAATACTAAGGCAACCATTAAAAATTAACCAATGAAATTCCATTGCAAAGCCTGAAGCCAACACAATTTCATTCCAAACTCCACATTGCATAACTGCACTGCCTTTTATTTATGTGTTGAGAAAAACAATAAGCATTTGAGGTTGAAAAAATACACATGAAGAAAATATTGATAGGAACCTTTCACTCATTTGCTGGCCAATCAAAAATTCATCAATGGCCTTCATTCATCCAAACCCACCAATGAAATAAACCATAAGAAACTCAACGCATAAAGCAACACTAGCACAAATTTGATTTTAGTTAGCATCTTCAAAAGTGTGCTATGCACTGAAATATTGTGAACTTTATCAATTACCTTCACATCTTTGCACAATAGGAATTAAGAATTAAAATTGCTTTAAAATAAATATTTAATGATGCTGCAATATTTAAAACATTAGGAAATAGGCAAATTTTCAATTTCTCTTGCTGGCAAAATGGTGAAAATTCATTATGCACAAATGGGAAATCTTGGAACTGTGATTTTTTCCAAGAAGGCATAATCAATTAAAGAAAACACGGGTTTATAATCAAATTTCACCCAATAAGCTAAAATTCGGTACCTCCTTTGTAATCACACCCACTAGAGGTGTATGCAGGACCTAAAAGAGTTTAAAATAATGCATCACTTCACCTCTCAATTTGACAAAATTGAAACTAAAGACATTTGAGACCAAAATAAGAAATGGATTACCCTCACATTTTTGAAATTCACAACTTTTTGGGACGCCAAATCTAGCCCGATCGCAATCAAAAATGCATTAAAAGGCATATCAGAGCTCATCTTGGAACCATAAAACTGAATGGGAATACTATCATATGTCCCAAAAAACTTTCTACCGCACAAATTTGGATGATGATTTTAGAGTTGCAAAATTTTAATTGGCAAAGATGGGCTCTAGGGTAGATGTGATAAGAAGCAAACTTGATGTCTATCGCCAAACTGAAAGTGCATAGGCACTTCAAAGTTGCAAAATTTGAAGCTTCCACCACATGTCATAATCGATCCCTTCCATTATGAAGGAGAGTGTTGAGGTGGAGACCATAGATTCCATCATTGCCCTACATAGACTTTATTTGAACACATTCGACCTTTAGCATAAGGGGGATGAGGGTGAGATTCATAAGTCTCGATGTTCATGCTACACCCTAATTTTGTTTTACAAATTACTTGTAGTTGTTTACATTAAAATGTGTTTTGATATCTGATGATGAATATATGTTATTCAATATTATGATGAAATTAAATGCAATGCAATATATTTTGATTTTAATAATTATTATTGTTATTGAATCAAGATTATTATGATGTTATGATTAATAATGACTAACTATTTGATTGGATTTATGAGTGAATTGTAGGACTAATTTCTTACCCTCTAGAGGGAGAGGGAAAGTATCACCAGAGAGAGGAATATATACTTTAAAAATAATAAGTTTATGCCAATTGAGTTGACGTACGCACTCACGTAGGTCTATCTTAATCCTATCATTGAGTCAATTATTGTGTATTGTCTAAGTTGGGTTGAGTCGGGTCGAAGAGTTAGGTTTAAACTAGTCAAGTCTTGGTCTTTTCTATTATGATAAAGAAAAAAAAGTGATATATATTTTTGAATCATATTATTTCTTTGATTTATCAATTTTATGGTTATTAAGTCAAATGAACTTTATCTAATTGTAACTAAATAAAATGTATATATATATATATATGCATAAAAATAAATATTAAACAAATATATACATAAAAATAAATATTAAACAAATATATATATATATGAATAAAGCAATATATGTTGATTGACATGTTTCTAGATACATGTAAAAACTAAGTTAAACTTGTTTAACTGGCAATAGTTCATGGGCATATAAGCCTCCATTGAAGGCTTGAATATAGGCAAACTAAATGGCATTAAAGCCATTGTTATAGCCACAAAAATGGCTCAACGGTTCAATAACCAATGCAAGCCACTAAGTGGCAGTTATACTATTATCAGAAATGCATATTAAAGAATACAAGTTGATGCCATAGTCCAACCAAATAGTTAAAGCCACTGAGTGGTGGTTCAAACTATAAATAAAGGTATATTTAATTAGCAATTGATTGAGCACAAGAATGGTGACATGCATTAAAGTTTCAGTTAACATTCATTGCCAACAATGATGGGAGAAAATTGTGAGCTAAAGGAGAGAAGGATTTATCTAAATTGAAGGATTCATTACTCATTCAAGAGTTTTTTTTGGAGGGCAACGATAGTGGAGCATAGAAGGGCTCGTTTGTGAAAGGAATTCATTTGCATTTTACTCACACAGTGATGGCATGAGTTTGACTAGATTTGATATATATTTCTATGATTAGTATTTGAAAATGGAAAGGAATTTAGTGTTTGTTTAGCGTAAATCTGTGAGGAAAAGATAGAATATTGCAGACTATCACACCATATATCTACAATAAAATAAGCAAATACCTTTCAAGTTTTAAGCATAGATTTATAGTAGTTCTTAGTTTTGGAATTTTTTGAAGGTATTTTGCAAACAAAGCCCGTGTTTTCTTTAACATTACAAACTGAGTTTCTTGGGGAAAAGCGTGTCAATCACTATGACTCTGATTTTGGAGCTTCTAAAGTGCAGAGCAGAGAGTAACTTAGGCCTGTTTTATTTCTTATTATTTTTGTGTAAATTCATAGTTTCATTCTATAATTTCTAATTTTAAAAAGAGGATTCATTTTGAAGAATAATACAAGTTAAAATAGAGAAAGATTAATATGATTTTACAGTTTATAACTAAGATTTAGTTAATCTTTCTTTCATTCTGAGATGGACAACAAAGTTGAAAGATATTTCTCTGTTGTTTTTAATTGAACGATTATTCCATTTTCACAGAAAAAGAATAATTTCAATTAGTGATATATATAAAAACACAAGATGAGCTAGATGCTTTCATTGTTGAGACAACTTAAAGAAGTTAGCGTTATAATTTGATTTATTAAAAGATTTTCAAATACTTCATCATAATATTCTTTCAAACAAAAGAAGTTAGTATTTTATATTGCTTTTATCCAACACTAAATTATTGAATTCTTATGTATAGAACCATGAAGAAAAACAGAAAAATCCAAACTATTTTAAAAGAAGTGATATTTTTATTATTGTTCAATATTATTATATTATAATTAATTGACAAGTAGTCAAGAACTTAAATGTGAGATAAAGTATCTCAAGTTGATGACATTGTTTGTTATCATTGTAAGTTAATAGGAGAGTAGTTTACTATCAAGGTTTGAATGCAAGTACTTGAATAAGTGGTAGTTGCCAAGTTCCAAGTTGTTATGAGAACATAACATGGGTGTTCAAACTCAAGAAAGCATATCCATCCTTGTCATTTACCGACTTACCGAGTTATTGTTTTATGATTAAGTATTCTTAAGAAAGGTCTTTCAAGTAAGTCAAATAGTCAGTTATGTGTTTAACCTGAGGTCAAGGTGGTTTCCAAGTTGAGTTAGAGGTGTGTGAACTTACACCTTTACTTCCTATGGAAGTGTTTGATATGTTTCAAAACTTAAATGGCCAAAGTAATGCAAAAGTCTTTGCTTGAATTAATCGGTTCATCATGATCCTAATTGCATATCCAGATAGATTGATCATACTTAGTTAAAGATGTCTAAATTTGCATGGTTGATTGGTTATGTAGGACACAACACTAGAAAATCAGATGATGTACTTTTGGGTTCCTTTCTATACTCTTTGTGAAGGTAGGGCCATTTCTAGTTGGAAAGTGTGCGGGGGACTGTCAGTCTGTGGTTGGAGGCAAAGTGCTTAGGTGATGCTTTCCCTCTTTCAAATGAAAATGTCAAGGCTTGTGAAATAGAAGCATTTTCTAGATACTTGAAAACTTGTATTATTATTGTATTATGTAAACTTGTATACTTGAAAGTATTACATGTATGAATTGTAATTGAAAAGTTATAGCTTATTTTTCAAGTTGAAAATTTATATAGTTCAATTTCAAAAGTTATTTTATACACTCATATTTGAACATGTGCAATAAATTATGTATGAAAAAGAAAAAAAATTACATTCCTATTTTTAAACATATGCTTGTATTTACTTCAATGGTAAAAACCTAAGTATCTACTTTGTAGTATGAGTGAGTACGTTACAATTCACCTCACCATTATTAAGACTATAGGTCTACTTGTGATTGTGGGTCTAAATGCTCAGGATGTACATCATCAACAATATGAAACATCTATATTGGATGAAATTGTTAACATCATAAATGACCAGTTGGATATAATATTTGACATTAATAAACATGTACATTTGAATAAGCTTAAATTTAATTTTCTATATTATCTTTTGAAACGTAAGATTAATTATATTCATATTATACAATAATATGATAAGATGGGAGCGATGAGAGTGGTGAGTGGGAACAGGCATGGGGTGCCTAATTTGAATTTTGTAGAAGTGGGTGAAGGGGAGGCAAAATCAGATGCTAAGGATGATGATTCAGAGAAAGTGGCTGGCATTTTTATTTTGTAGAGGTTTTCCTTGTGTTGGTTTGCGGTTGGGTTCATTCCTGCTTCGACAACCTGTACTAGAGGTTTTCTTTATGCTTTGTGGGTGTGCCTTAGCTATCACAACTTTTGTGGGGCTTTCTTCTATGTTTGTGTTGTGATAGTGGTTGCATTTATGAAGGCGGTTGGTGTGGTTGACCATGGCCAATTTTGACCCAATCCATTTCCTTCGCTTGTGGTGTTCCTTCTTGAATGGTGAGGTGCTTTGAAATTGGTCTATGTTGCTTTGGATTGCCTTGTCTTTGGTCGTGGTGCACATATTTGCTAGGAAGTGGGTTATTTGCTAGGCTTCGAGCTTCCCCTTTGCTTACTTTTTGGGATGATCCACATGCATGGGGTCCACTATTTTGGAGATGATATTTTTCATCTTGGTTGTGGGAAGGCTATTATCCTTTTGAGAGGTTTGGTTGATGACGATCATGCTTTTTTTCCCCTATTTTTGGGCTCCCAAGATTTTGTTGTTTTCGGTGTTGGTGTTTATGTGGTTCGTGATCTTCTTAGTGGTTTTGACCTATCACAAAAATGTTGGTTTGGGAGTCTTTGCTACCCTTGTGATGCGTGGAGTTGTTAAGCTATGGGGTGTTCCATGTGCACACCATTTTTTCATTTGAGTTTGTTGTTTGTTGGGCTGCACTTAAAGTCTATTTTGGTGGACCAGTTGCTCTTATTCCTAAAGGGAGATAGTTTGAATCCCATGTTGATTGTGAAGCCTTTGATGATGATGGGGTTTGATATTTTTTTATTGAAGATGGTTTGTTATATTTGGGGTTGGATCTTGAAGGATGCTAGTTTCTTGGTGTCCTTGTTGATGATGATCAAGGGTGTGGTGGTTGTCTTTGTTTTTGACTATTTGTTGATGGTTGGGTTGCTCTCAATGCCTTTCTTGAAGACCAAGATTCTTGTTCTACTAAAGGGATCTATGTCTACCCTTTCTGCTTGAATGTTTTCTCTCTTTCTATCTTCACATTTTGGTTCTCCTATTGAGGTGGAGATTTGCACTATGGGTGTGGTAGGAGGCTTACTATTCTTCAATTGTCTCTCTCTCTCTCTCTCTCTCTCTCTCTCTTGTAGCTCCTATTGAGGTGGAGCTTGGGTTTACGAGAGAGGTATGACAAATGTGGATGGGGACTCTTATTTCCATTTGATTTGTTTCTTCTTTTCTTCTCCTATAGAGGTGAATATTTAATATGGGTGATGTGGTTATTCTACATCATTAAGATTGTTTTTTTTTTAGCTTAATTTTTTTTTTGAGCAGCTTGTTTGTTGTGGCCTAGTTGGCTCAAGCTATGTTCTTGGTCAGTTAGGGTTCAAGGCACCTATAAAACTTGGTTGTATAGGGTTCAAGGATTCCTTCAAAACCTATTCGATGCAACTTGGTTGGTCTTGATTATATTTGTGATGACTATTGTTGTTGGGCTACCAATTATTTTTGTTTGATCTCTTTTTGACGTTCTTTGCTCTAAAAAGGTTTTGGGTCCCTTCAAAACCTGTCTGCAAAGGGTTTTGGGTCCCTTCAAAACTTTTTTTACCCTTAATCAAAAACTATATTCATCTATGATAATTGAAAATTAATATATAAATTGATTGTGATAAAATTTTAGGGTCAGAGCACGTTCACCCTATGCCTAGTGGCCCTTCAACTTTCGATTATATGACCATGTCATGTCCACAAGTATGTAATTAGTAAATAACTAGTAAACATAGTACATGTAAGTATTTTTACCTTATATTAATGGTAGTATTAAAATTTATATTGGATGTTAGACAAGTGGGTGTTGGACCTTTGACATTAGGACCTATCAATAGGTGGGAGTGGTCATACAACTTTCATTGAGGTAATCTTGACTATTTTTAATCATTATATTTATAAATAATGTTAGATTTGTGTAATATAATATTATTTCATTTTCAGTTGATGACATTAATTCATACTCCCAATATTCATGGCACAATGGAGGTGGTCATTGCTATGATAATTTTTTCTTTGATACCTTAGATAAAGGTATGAGCCAAATTAGTAAATTTCATATCCTAATTGTTGTTTTATCCTACATATATTAATAAATACTTGGTTGAATTAAATCTGAAATGTAGTCAAATTCAATTGATGATTCCATCTTTGTGAGTTGTAGTGCTCCTAAAATTTAATAAATCTCAAGTGGGAATAGAGTTCTAGCACTTTATTCCTCAACCAACTCTTTTGGATCATAGTCATTCCAAGCCTGATATGTACATAGAGAAGAAAACACATCATTTATCTTGTATGAATATTCCATGAACCTACATTTGAGATTTTCAAAGAATGGAGCTCACTCAATCATATCAATGTACAAAAAATATCATATATTGCAATGTTAGCTTCATCTACCAACCAAAAAAATCTATAAATTGTACACTTACCTTTATTACCGAGACCCTTGTAGCATTACATAATTTGATGATAGATGCTAATATGTCAACTTTGCATTGTCTTTGCATTTCAACTCCTCTCATGATAAGGCTTTTTTAATACATGCTTGTGCATCATCATGCTCCCCTTTCCATGCCCAACCTTTGATAAATTTCATATATGTTGAACACCCCTCATATTAAGAATCCTACTTAACCAATAAAACATTCAAGAACTTTTGAATTGTGATGCACAATTATCTAATCATAAGATATGCTGACTAAATATGATGTTCTTACTAGCCAAATTATTGTAGAACATATTAAAAAAACCTTGCACAAACTTTGTAGAATGTGTGTGATCATCATTGATATAAAAATGATACTCCTTCAAGATCTTCCTATCTCTCTTTGTATTTTTAGGTGCATGAATGAATACTAAATGCACAAATATAGCAACCTAAGTGGAGTTTTAGTGTATTGTGACTAAACCTCATTTTGTGGTTGTAGTGCATAATTATCTATAAAGTCTACACGTGAAATTATGGTACCAAGTAAAATGTGTTCTTTCATAGTTTAAATTTTGAGTTCAACCATGTAGGTCTATGAGTATGCTTTGTATACTCATACACTATATTCTCTGAAAAAATAAACAAAAATCGATACACTGGTATATTTTCACTCATCAATACACACTTTTTTGCCTCTTTACCATCTTTTATATTGTATGTCACTAACTTATATTTTCTAAAACTTACTTGTTTGTTTCCAATTGTGTGTGTATTATTTGTATGCATATAATTTTTCAAGCATTACAATCCACCATAACTATCACATGTTTCATTCAAACATGAATTCTTGTAAAATAATTGCTTGTCCATTATTTCACATAAAATATTTGAAATGGAATCTCTTAAAGATCTAGGTAGATCCTTTATAATAAACTCGTATGAGATTGTTGAATGCACACAAGACAATTGAGAGGGGGTGAATCAGTTGTACATTAAAATATCAAAACCCTCATAAACATTCAGGTCCACACCAACTTAATTAATCCTCAATCCGTTATAATGATTTAGCATGAAAACTAAAAATAAAAACTAAAAAACATCAACACCATGCACAATAGAAAACTAAATTTACGTGGAAGACCTAAGAAGGGAAAAACAACGGTGAGGATTAGCTCACAATATAAAGTAATTACAACATTGAATACAAAAAGTCTCACTGCCGAAAATAAAGAAGGGCTCGTTGCCAGATTACATAAAAGAAGAAAGAAGAATATTACACTGAGAAATCCATCGCAATGCAACAAAAGATTCCACCACAACATCACCAACACATCTGCATCCTTATGAAGATTGTAGACACCTTCTGCTCACTGTTTCCAGCAGTCTAACTCATTAAAGCTCACATTGCACTTCACAAATTCACACTTCACAACACTGAAATTTGCACCACACACTCTACACTATCATCCTCCATCAACACAACACTTATTTATACCTTCTTCAACTTTGAAAACATTCTCCTAGGTTAGCTATGCACCTCAGTTTGAAGGTGATTCCTCCTCTGGGTGAACACATTTCACCTTGTATATTATTACCCTATTTCACTTATTTTCAATTTTTCTTTCTTGTACATATGATCAGATGTAATTCATGGGATAAATCCCTAAGGGGGAGCCAGTCATTTCATTTTAGTTATCTTTCTATACATATGCATACAAGTACGTTCCCAACACATCCTTTGTCCTTGATGTTAAAGGGGAAGAATTTTTGGTGCCAAATTTGTTAAGATATTGTGTTGGGGGAGAAATTTGGAGAAATTTTGGTGGTGCTAGTATTGTTGGAGAAGTTTTATTTGAAAAAATTCTGGTGTATGTTTGAAAGGGGGAGTTCATATAGTTTTGAAGTTGAATTTTTGGAGATTCATTTTTGGCACATGTTTCCATCAATGACAAAGAGGGAGATTGTTGTAAGAATGAAGAATAAACCATTTGATGTATTGTTATTGATGCCAACATTATTTGTTGAAAGTTTTGTCTGATCCGATAAATAGTTTTGGTGACATCTTGATCCGATAATTTGGTCCGGATCTACTCGTGTTATAAGATCAACTTATGTGGTTACAATATGTTGTTTAGGACTAATAAATACATCTATGATCAAGTTTTCAATCATTTTGGTTGATTTGGATGAAAGTTACAAATAACAGAAGATTGACATACAAGTTTTTGGCTTATACAGTGTAAATGGGTACGAGTTGTCTGATTCACATTCCTTTGGTGTTTGGATTCAAACTTAGCAATTTTGGGAGATAGTTTATAGGTTTCAGTACTACATATATTCCAGATGGCACGTGCTTATATACTCATATGGTTGATTGATGTTGGTCATATCAGTTTATTTTTTATTAGGTCTAATTCCTGGTCGACCGAATACTTGAAATTGTGCTATGAAGATGAATATGTATTGCAAATGTTAAGGGGATCTATTTTAGATTTTTGTTGACCTAAATTCAAGTTTTACACGTTTAATTTGAGTGCAAAGAAGTTTTTGCTTCAAATATGAAGCTAATAAAGTGTTTTTGAATCAAATAGGGCGACATCTAGTTAGGCAAACCTAATTGTTGTATGTGAAAGTGATAGGGTATATAAATATGGAACATTTTGAGTTGCATAAAGTGTTGACAAGGTATTAGGATGTATGCAAAACACAATTGTGATCCCTTCGAATGTCTATCCTATTCTAAAGATGCAAAACAATTATTATGCACTAATGAAAGAACACAAAAGGTACACCTCAAAGATTAGCCTAAAGAATGATAACACAAAGAAAGAAGATGGAATAAAGATTGCAAATGATTATACCTTTGTGTTGTTGAATCCCTTGGTTGGCCTTTGATGTTTGAAATCTTGTGTGCTCCTTGGATGGCTATGGAGATGACTAGATGCAAGATGAACAATATGATAAAATGCCAATGCTAATAGCTAAATGAATTGATTAGGTGAGGGAAATTCTTGAAAGTTAAGTAATCAAATTGGTAGAATAAGGGCAAAAATGGCTAAGTGTTCAAATAAAAAAATGACAAGAGTTTGGTATCAAAAGCCCGAGGTCCCTAAATGAGAGAAAAGAGGGGTATTTATAGAGGGATTTGAATTCGCTAAAGAATTCAGTGGTTGAGAATAAACCAACAAGGCCAAGATGGAGGGCTATGGTGAGTTGAGGACTCACAAACCCTCACATCTTGACATGTGGAATGTGAGATGGCCTAGGATGTGATAATGTGGAAATGAGGTGGAATGAAGGTATATGATGTGGAGGAAGGACAAGTACCTTGGAAAAGGGATGATGTGACCTCTCAATGATCACATAGGGAAGAGGAGAATTCCTTGGAGGAATAAAAGTGAATTTAAAATTCACAATGATTGGACGAATCTAGTTGATAAGACAAGGTTCCCAAAAAGGTGGGAACTTTCCACATGTGAGTGATGTGACAAGTCAAAGATTCTAGAAGACTTTAGCACATGTGAAGTGACAAGTCAAAGGTTCTAGAATATGTATGGGGAAGAGAAGATTCCTTGGAAGGATAAATGTGAATTAAAAATTCACATGGGGAAGAGAGGAGTCTTGGGTGAATAAAAATGAATTAAAAATTCCTTGGGAGATGGGGAGTGTTGACCAAGGTACTGATTAGGCTTAATTGATAAGTGATTAGAAGATGATTAGTGACTAACGAAGGTTGAGAAGACAACTTGCAAAAGTTGGGGGATGTGACATGTCTTAATCAAAGATTAGACATGTGCACATCTCTAATGATGAGATTACAAGATGGATTAAGATTAATGAAAATGATGTGACATGTGAGGAATTAAATAAATTTAAAATTTATTTAATTCATTTGGTGAAAAGGAGAATAAAGGGGTAAGGTATTTAGTTATTTAACTAGATACCTTAGGGATTAGAAGAAATTTAGAGGTATTAATTAAATAATAGTGATATTACTTAATTAATGCGGATAAGGGGATATTTAGACAAAAAAGAGGTAAATTTTGACAAATGAAGTGTCCAAAATGAAGTGTCTACACTAATATTGTGCAAACTTGTGAACTTGTATGTGTAAGACCAAGATAAGGGGGGAATTGTTGTGTATGCTGAGCGACTACAAAGCAGAACAATATTTTGTATTCAAAGCTTCATTGGAACTGAATTCAACACAAGGAAGGTGCATCTTACATTATTTCACACTTTGGTTGTGTAGCCACTTTTTTCTTGTATCTATTTCTGGCAGTGAGCCCTATGATATCTTATAATCGGTTATAATATATTGTGAGCTAATCCTCACCGTAGTTTCTCCCTTTTTGGGTTTTCCATGTAAAATTCTTGGGGTTCATGTGTTATGTGGTATTTGATATTTTTCATGTTTTCATTTATAAATGAAGTTGGATATATTTTGATTACTAGTTAGATTATGATGAAATGGTTTAATAGAATATTGATTCATCCCCCTCTCAGTATTCTGGGTGTTCAACAAATGTTATCGGCTAACTACTGTTGTGATGCACTAA
This sequence comes from Sequoiadendron giganteum, assembly GCA_007115665.2. Classification (NCBI taxonomy): domain Eukaryota; kingdom Viridiplantae; phylum Streptophyta; class Pinopsida; order Cupressales; family Cupressaceae; genus Sequoiadendron; species Sequoiadendron giganteum. The sequence continues at coordinate 153,578,566 of CM021102.1, forward strand.
GTTGGATGTAGGAAAGAATCGAACCTTCGAAAGAGAGGGAGAGTATCACTCAAGAGAAGAGCTTCGTTTGTTAACCCTTAATACACTTATTTGAGCTATCACACACTCACATCCTAGTTTGGGAAAGTTGAGTCAAGTTAGGTCATGAATTGGTAAGTAAACCTTTGGTCATAGTTTAGGTTGAACTTTGATTTCGTGATTGTTTCTTAGTTTGGATTATGGGACTAGATCTCTGTATTGTTTATAAGTTCTTCGTGTATTTATATTTATGTATTAATCAATGAGTATATAGAATGCATATATGTATATATGTATGTGTTTATGATAATTCATACATGTATATATGTACGTGTGTATACATAGGTAGAAGTACTTACAGATACTTATGTGCAGATATATGATATGCATGAGAATATTGATTGGACATATATAACATAATATATATATATATTGTGTTTATACTAATCGATGAATATGTAAATATGTGTTTATTATGATACTAAAATAATGATATATGTTTATAATATATATACTAATACATACTTATATGAGTACGTTAATGTAAGAATACACACACACACACACACACACAGATATATATATATATATATATATATATGTATATAATTATTAATATATTTAAATGTCAATCTATGATTTTAATCTGTATATATAATGTTAATATATATTATGATGTTGTGGGCGATTGGGTGGGTGCCACTCTATAATAACTTGTGTGGAGTGATTGGTGTAGTGGTTGGACACATGACGTGAGTGGCATGGCAATGTGAGCTGGACTCCAATCAACTTAAACTCATGTGTCAAAGTTTGTTGGCAGTTATTCATTATGATTTAAGGCACTTAGTATGGGCAGTTTTTTCACTAGAAAGATCGCATGGTTGGTGCCTAATGCCATACCACGGTAATAGTCACATTTCTCAAGGCATTCATAGTTGTGAGGTATATTTTCTCACTCTGTATAATCAAAGAATTTGGTGAGATGGCCTTTTGACAACTCTCGGTGTCTACACTAGTTGTGTGTGGGTTGAATTTATCAATTTATCTCATTCTAGCATGGCGATGTTTATATTATAAGTCTTTGTATATCATCGAGGGTGTTGGTGGGCATGTTATATGTAAATGTCCTTAAGGCAGAGGTGAAGTTGATAATGCAACAATTTTTAGGAAGGATTTGATGGTCGGGTTGGAGGAGACTTTAGTGACTGCCACCCTGGGGATTGGCATCCAACATTCACACGACCTGGGGCTTCTTGAGGATTTGGGAGAAATAGTGAAGTATTACCCCTTTCTCCTTGATTTGCAAGGGCTGGAACTAATTGAGCATCGTAGACTGGCGACCACTAGAGTGGAGTTTCTAAAAAAGAAGTACCATTTAGTTGCAGTTCAAAATGCCTCTTGGAAATACGACCTTAGGGTCTTTGCACAAAATAATGTTTGGTAAATTTTAATGGCGTTTGTTTGTTTGGAGTTAGCTGAGTTAGTATGGTATCTAAGGATATATGTTTAGTTGGGGCTTTGGCTATGGTTGCAGTCAGGTTTCCATGTATATGGTTGGTGGATAGTGATCAATGTTATGTGGTTAGTGAATTTTGGTTAGGGGTTGTAGACTTCGACCCTGCATGGTCAATTTTGGGGGTATTGGTAGTGCTAGTAAATAGTGTTGATGGTCATCTTCTGCCCCACAATACTTGTGCACAAAATGTAATTTTTTTTTTTTGAAATATCAATACAAACTCTCTCTTACCTATCAATATATATGTTATAATGTTGACATTATAACATAGATATATTAAAAATATTATAAAATCAACTTAAGTGCATATATAATGCTATCCATATAATGGTGAGTGGCTTGTATAAAAACCAAGAACATAATAACTCTATGTTGCGCATAAAAAGCTCATGCATACGTGAGAATAGTATTGTTGTTAGCACATAAAATGTGGATTGTTTATTGTTGCAAATAAAGCGCATAAGATGGAAGCGTGTAGGAAACATTTGTAAGGAATTTTAATAAATAAAATGTTGCACCATGTAAGAGACAAAATAAAAATAAAAGTCAAGTGATGCACTGAAAATCCACGCACAACCTTGTTAAAGCATAATACTTTGTCAAAGCCACGAGCTAGTTGAAGCTTGGAAGAAGTCGACTTGGTATACAAATAGGAAATATGTAGGTAAACATTTCTATGCTTTGACTCAGTAAAATAACAATTGTTGTCATTTAAAAGGGAAACTCAACCATATTAGAGAAATTGAAAATATAGGGATTGTTTATGTGTTTGCATTTTAATTATTTAAGTAGCCACATTTCACTTCAGTTGTCTTAGTCGACTCATTTAGACATTTAGAGGATAAGTTAGTTTTTTCTGTTAAGTGGTGGCAATTGGAACAGAAAAGGTGGTGAATTGTAGAGCTTGTTTGTAACAATAAGTTTCTCAGATTTTAGTATAAGTAGAGGTACCTTCTTTACCTTTTCTAGTCATTCATTCATTATCATTATTTTGAAGTTCATTGTTGTAGTTTTTTGTGTAAATAAGTTACTGAGTGCATTAGTGAGGAAAGAGAGGTTATTTTTGAGAATTTGTAGTTGGTAAGAGTTTTGAGAGAAGGCTAGGATTGGAGATAGGTTGGAAATAGGTTGGAAATAGAAGGAGCAACAAGCATGACTATGGAATTAAGCTTAGGGAGTAGTATTTTAATTGGGAGCTATAATTCTAGGCATGCCAATTTTACTTCTTTATTCTTTTTGTGTTGAAATCGTATTCAAATGCAAGTGTTTGAAACTATAAAGAGCGAAACTCTTTAATTTAAAACATCGACAATTCCTTAAGTAAATTCATTTATATTAAAAAGAAATTTGAAACTCCATTCAATAGATTACATAAAATCCAAACAATTCCAAAATAACGACTTGAAGTCTACAAATAGATTCAAAATACTTCCAATTAAATTCATACACGTGTCATCATACATGACATCGATAATACAAAAGAATTTGTAACAAAATTTACAATTCGAGACTTAGGCATTTTGTCACCTTAAGCTCTACAATAATTAATTTAAGAATAAAGTAATACATATATGAAGAAATCACCTTTGATCTTCAATCCAATAGCATATCTTCAAACATGAAGATGAGAACAAGAATCGGGTGCTTTTTTCGCCCAACCTCGAAGCTTACGCTTCCCTGGAATTCCTTAGTCATTCAAAGAATACCCGACCCTACACGAATCGCTTAGCAAAAATAAGTCGACAAGCAAGATGGAATCTGATGCGTGCCTAGTATAACTAATAAATCCACAAGCATTTTCATTTTTCTAATTCATTTAATAAACAAGCAAATTCGATACTAGGATATGGTAGAAAGTTAATTTCATTCCACCTATTTCAATGGTCCTTATGTTACTTGGCCAAGTAAAATGTCATGCACGACAAATAATAGTAGTTTTGGAAAAATAAAACTACACTCTCTATAAACCCATATTCGACACCCATCCTAGAAAGTAACTTTCCAAACACATGTCATGCACATTCAATTATCAAGCATGCATGGCTTCATTCAAAATAAAATGATCTTTCACAAACACACGAACCATGCTTTATCTTTCAAGCAAACATGGTATTTGTAGACATCCAAATTTGATCACTTCCATATGATCAAAATCGTCTACTCTATTCATCTATTTCATTAATAGTGATTAAATATTTTATTTAACCATTATTTCATTTTCTGCCTAAAGTTCCTAAAGTATGAAATTAAATAAATTAAATACTTTACCTTATCCCTTTTCTTCTCTAAATTAAATAAATATGAAAGATTATTTAATTTAGTCTTTTAACCCATTTGGATTAAAATCAATTTTTAATTTCCCTTTTTCTCTCTCCTTGTCACATCCCCCATAACCCTCTTTTAATCCAGATTAAAATAATTAATCTGTGATTAAGATGTGCATCACTTAATCTTGATTAAGTGTCACATCCTCCATAATCTCCCACTTTCCTCTAATCTCTCATTAATTATCCTAATCCCGTGTTTGCACAACCTTAATCAGAATAATTAGCCACATTTAGCTTACCTTTTCTGGTCAACCTTCCCCACTTACCATTTTTAGCTTGGACTCTCTTTCCCATGTGAATTTTTAATTCACATTTATTTGCCCAAGGCCCCTCTTTTTCCCATGTGAATTTTTAAATCACTTTTGTCTTTCCAAAGTCTTCCCCATCCCCATGCAAAATTCTAGAAGGCTGGACTTGTTACTTTACATGTGCCAAGGACTTCTAGAACCTTGTGTAATACCCCTCCGTTTTGTCCTTTTGGATGAACAGTGTTTTGCTTTTTTATGTTGTACTTTCTATTAGTACCTTGACTATGGTACTTAGCTTATATTTGATCGCTATCTATAAAGCGATGTTAATGTTATCTTTTGATGTGATGGTATTTTGTTATGATGTTATCATTATAGCATGTTTTGGATTTGCATAAATAGATATTCAAATTAATGACGTTTATGCTTTGGATTATATTAGTATGTTAGATTTGTTAGTTAGTTACATTGTATTGGTGAAAGGGACGACATCGCATCACTCGCTTGTAAGTGTCCTACGATTCCGAGATTTCCTCTTCACGGTGTGTATTTTATATTGTTTATATTATATGTTGTTGTTTACTTGATTTTTAGGTTGACAGGTACAAGACATCGACTCCACTTGGTTTCATAGGGTTGAGCGTGTCCATTGCTCAACGGTATTCGATTGAGAGATAGTAGCTAGGTTTTTCGTGCCAAGTCGTCACCCTAGTCTTAGTGTGTCATCTAGTGTTAGTCGAGTTATGTTGCTTTTATGATTGATCATCTTGCTTGGATTTTATTTAATTGCAAGTTAAAAAGGGTAATTAAATGGCTTAATATATTTAAGTTGTGGATTAATGTGCTCTGAGATTATGTTGAAATGTAATTTATTTTGTTATTAATTTAATTTAATTAATAAATAATTTAATCATTGATTAAATCTATTTATTAATTAATTAAATTTATGAGGTTGAAAGAAGTTAATTTATTTATGTTGAAGTTATTGTTATATTTGTTGAAATTGAAAATAAAGAAAATATTTTTAAAAAGTCAATTTAGGAAATTTGGAATTGAAAAATTGAAAAATGAGATATTTTGCATTTTTTGTTTTGGTGAATTGATGAGGGTGGTTGTAGGATTTTTTTTGGAAGAAATTTTCATTATCATGAAATTTTCTTCACAAGTTTAAAAAAGAGAGTTTTGAGAAAATTGAAAGGGAAGAGGAAGAAATTGCTTAGTTTGTGGGTTTTTGGATTAAAGCTTGGAGAATCTGAGGAACTGAAGAGGGAACCAAGGCATCAATAGGGTCTTCACTCAACTTCAAAGAAAACAAGTTCATGTGTTTCTTAAATGAGATTCTTTCGAAATTTTAATTGTGTGTGTTATTGAGAATCATGTTGAAAGGTTTGAATTTGCTGATTGATTGCAAAATAAACCAGTTGGTTTCTTGTTTTCCAATTTAGAAGAAAACCCTGTTTGGTTTAGATTGCTTCCAAATTTGAAATGGTTACTTGTATGTAAATAATTATTTTAATTTTTTGATGTTCTCCAATTTGTTGGTTTTCAATTGGGTAAATGGATATATGAGTGTATGTGTATATATATATATATATATATACACATGTAGTATGCTTATATATTTTATATATATGCTTGCATATATTTTCTTATAAATTTCCCCTTCATAAAGTTATGCTGGTAATTTTTTTTTTTTAAATAAAAATAATTTTTATTTTTTAATCCAGATTCAATTTTTTTTTAAAATATGGGCATTTTAAAGATTCTGTTTTTTTTGTTTTTTCAAGTGTATATTAAATATTTCATCTTATTTTATTTTGCTGCATACAATTTAATACAGTTGGAGATTTTAAAAGGAAGGATTTGTATGTATAGTTTACTTTGGTAGAGAAAGGGGCATGTTAAATAAATTGAAGAGATTAGATGTTATTAGTTTGGAAACTGAAGAGATTTACTTGCATAAAAATTATGTTGATTTTTAAAAGTATTGAAAGGACTTGATTTAATTGTTGAGTTAGTATTCTTCCCTTCTCTACAATTGATGAGACAATTAATTATATTAATCAATTATTTTGTTAAGGCAATTAGTATCCTTGTTGTGAAATCCTTTTGAGGAGACATGGATTTAGAATATCCAAAGGTAGTTTCTTTCAGCTGCCTTCAGTGAACGTTGCCTTCGTGTCCTTGTTTTGGGAAATGGAGTTATAGAGTTTAATAAGTCTTCCAGATGGGGTTTTTCGTTATATGGGTTGTCGTATTGTGTTTGTCAACCTATTGTGAGTTCCTTGGGTAGTGCATGGTGTCTAGTCAGTAATTACCCGGTTTCCACGAACGGGGATGTTTTGTGTCTCTTGTGAAAGGAGTGACCTTGTTATATGATTTGTTGCCTCCGGTGTTGGAATGTGTTTTAGTTTGTGTCACCTCCTGAGAAAGGAGTGGTTGTGATATCTGGTTTGTTTGCACTTTGTTACCCTTGGTGACTGGTTGGTATGCATTTTGTCAAGTAGAAGAGTGGCTTCCATTTGGGGCCAGAGCTCAGAAGAGGTAAGATTGGGTAACCTTCAAAAGTGGTGTAATTAATTGATAACTAAATCAATGTACTTAGAATTTTGCGTAGTAATTCACACTAAAAAGATAATTATGCCTCACTCATAGACCCAAGTGCTCGGTTAGGCTTGGGATGGGTGGGAAGGCCTGGGATGGCAAGGTCATCTATCTTGTCTGTATGGAAGGTATTTGATTCCGTATTAGTAAGTATGAGGGCAGGGGATCGGTTTGAGGCCACCATCTTGACGATCCGCAATGAGTAACTCATGACGAACTGTGTGATGACACTCTGTCTAGGACAACAGTTGGTACTTGTTTATTGTGGGTATGGTTTTTGTAACATACCTGATGTGACCTTGGTTGGTGTTTGATTCTGTGGTATGGTTCTCATAACATACCCGATCTGTTTTATATCTGGAAGCAATGTTAGCATGTTGAGTTGTACTTGTGATGCTCTTGTGATGTACGTGTGTGGTACTTGTGTTATACTTTTGAGGTACATGTGTTTGGTTGTTTCAGTCTGGTAGAATTATGATTTAGCCTGTGTCTAGAGGTGTTGGTCTTGGGATAGGATTCCTTATTACTATCTCCTAGCATGAGGGGTGGGCCTTTGGGTTCCACTTGGTTGGGTGGCGTGCACCTAAATCCGTTGGATTCAGTATTGGTTCCTGCTTTATTTCATTTCATTGGATCTTGTATTATTTTACGCCTCAGTTGTTATCGAGGTGGAAGTTGTAATTGTAATTATGTTTATTGAACTTACCTCATTCAGGGAATGAGTGTTGTAACCTTATTGTAATGAATGGATTAATGCAATGGAAAGTTATCTTTATGCTTTGATGTATATTATCTTAATTGGAATGTATGTGTTTAATTATTATCTAAATAATTGACATGGGTTAAGTTCATGTTTTTTTGTTGAGGTTCTATATAACCTCTATCTCATAACCTTAGAGGATGTTGGCTTTAGTTAGTGAACTTGCTTATTAATTGTTCTTAAAAAATAAAAAAATTAGCCTATTTAAGTAGTTGTTTGCAATTTCCTCTAGGGTTGCGTGGCAGGGCATTACACATGGTATCAGAGCCTAGGTTTGAACACTGGGTACTATGGGATTATGATGGAGCCATTAAGCTTTTAGTTGCATAACTTTTTAAGTTGTGTACCTTGCCTAATACCTTGAAGTGTCTGTACAAGATTATGCCTCCCAGATGCGGAAGAGGTAGAGGGCATGGACGTGGCCGTATAGGTGGTCGTGGTGAGAGTCAGCATGACTCTCCTCCTCGGGTATCAGTTGTTCCTGATCATGAAGAACCTCAGGCACCTCAGAATGCACCTGGGGTCAGGGATTGTCAGCAGGATCCAACAAGGATCAAGGGTATGCGTAGAGCACTAGAGGATGATTTGGCACTCCTTGGTCTGAGGCAGGTAGAGGTTCAGGTTAACCCTATGGTGAGGGAAGCTCCACCCCATTTTGAGTCACACATGAGGGACTTGCTCAGGGGGCATCCTCCATTATATGATGGATCTGGTATGGGTTTAGAGGCCGAGACCTGGCTTATAGACCTGGATAGGTGTTTTGCCATGCATCCATATGGTAGTAACACTAGAGCTATGCTATTATGTAGCTGAGAGGGAAGTGACTAGAGGAGCAGAAGCTCCATATTGATATACACTTAGCATCTTGGGAGATCTTCTTAGAGAGGTTCAGAGCTCGGTTCTTATCTGAGCATTGGCATCAACGTCGAGGCGACGAGTTCCATGCTTTGCGTCAAATGGCATTATCTGTTGAGCAATATGAGTGACGCTTTTATGAGCTCAAATAGTATGCAGGGATTGGTGATGATGAGATCATGTCAGTACACCATTTTGTTAGGGGCTTAAATGCTCGTCTCAACGGTGGTGTGAGGGTTTTCGAACCCAAGACCATGGATATGGCAGTGGAGAAAGCATGCCTTATTGAGGAGAATATGAGTATGGCACTTGGAGGCCACATAGGAGTGCAGGTTGGTGGCAGTTCAGCAGCAGGATCTAGTGCTAGAGGAGGGCAGCCTCAGGGAGGTGCACCTTCTAGATCTTAGCAGGGACCATCGTAGAGTGGTTAGCAGCAGGAGAGTGCGCTTGGGAAGTGTAAGGGCTCTCAGCCGTGTCAGGATGATGGTGGTTCTTCACCTAGGAGGAACATGAACTGGTGGCACAACAAGCGCAATCGACAGGAGCAGCCAGCCCAAAGTTCATAGTCTGTGGCTGATTGGGGTAGTGTGCAACAGTCTACTACACCTTTAGGAGGTAGAGGGGTTGGTGGTAACATGAGGTGTTACTCTTGTGGCCAACAGGGCCACCTTGCTAGGGATTGTCCGCGGCGGAACATTTCTGAAGTTAGTCACTCAGTGCAGGATACTCACCCTCAGGGGTCGAGGTTTTGATTTATATGCAGTTTGTATGAGGGAGTTATATCCCTACTAGTTTGCAGGCTTCCAGGAGTAAGCCTAACCCTAGGGGGGATGATGTAATACCCCTTCGTTTTGTCCTTTTGGATGAACAATGTTTTGCTCTTTTATGTTGTAATTTCTGTTAGTACCTTGACTATGGTACTCGGCTTATATTTGATCGCTATCTATAAAGCGACATTGATGTTATCTTTTGATGTGATGGTATTTTGTTATGATGTTATCATTATGGCATGTTCTGGATTAACATAAATGGATATTCAAATTAATGATGTTTATGCTTTGGATTATATTAGTATGTTAGATTTGTCAGTTAGTTACATTGTATTGGTGAAGGGGACGACATCGCATCACTTGCTTGCGAGTGCCCTGCGATTCTGAGATTTCCTCTTCACAGTGTGTATTTTATGTTATTTATATTATATGTTGTTGTTTACTTGATTTCCAGGTTGACAGGTACAGGACATCGATTCCACCTGGTTTCATAGGGTTGAACGTGTCCATTGCTCAACGGTATTCGATTGGGAGATAGTAGCTAGGTTTTCCATGCCAAGTCATCACCCTAGTCTTAGTGTGTCATCTAGTGTTAGTCGAGTTATGTTGCTTTTATGATTGATCATCTTGCTTGGATTTTATTTAATTGCAAGTTAAAAAGGGTAATTAAATGGCTTAATATATTTAAGTTGTGGATTAATGTGTTCTGAGATTATGTTGAAATGTAATTTATTTTATTATTAATTTAATTTAATTAATAAATAATTTAATCGTTGATTAAATCTATTTATTAATTAATTAAATTTATGAGGTTGAAAGAAGTTAATTTATTTATGTTGAAGTTATTGTTATATTTGTTGAAATTGAAAATAAAGAAAATATTTTTAAAAAGTCAATTTAGGAAATTTGGAATTGAAAAATGAGATATTTTGCATTTTCTGTTTTGGTGAATTGATGAGGGTGGTTGTAGGATTTTTTTTGGAAGAAATTTTCATTATCATGAAATTTTCTTCACAAGTTTTAAAAAGGGAGTTTTGAGAAAATTGAAAGGGAAGATGAAGAAATTGCCCAGTTTGTGGGTTTTTGGATTAAAGCTTGGAGAATCTGAGGAACTGAAGAGGGAACCAAGGCATCAACAGGGTCTTCACTCAACTTCAAAGAAAACAGGTCCATGTGTTTCTTAAATAAGATTATTTCAAAATTTTAATTGTGTGTGTTATTGAGAATCATGTTGAAAGGTTTGAATTTGCTGATTGATTGCAAAATAAACCAGTTGGTTTCTTGTTTTCCAATTTAGAAGAAAACCCTATTTGGCTTAGATTGCTTCCAAATTTGAAATGGTTACTTGTATGTAAATAATTATTTTAATTTTTTGGTGTCTTCCAATTTGCTGGTTTTCAATTGGGTAAATGGATATATGAGTGTATGTGTATATATATTTATATATATATATATGCATGTAGTATGCTTATATATTTTATATATATGCTTGTATATATTTTTTATAAATTTCCCCTTCATAAAGTTATATTGGTAAATTTTTTTTTTTAAAAAATAAAAATTTATTACCCAGATTTGATTTTTTTTTAAAATATGGGCATTTTCAAGCTTACGGTTTTGTTGAAAAGTTGAAAAAAAAAGTCAAACAAAAAAATATATATAAAAAAAGGGGGCAGTGGAAGGGAGGTGGCGCTGGAGGTTCACCTCCCCACCGCGCCCCATGGGAGACGTGTGGGAAGGGAGACGCGAACCTCCCAACCCCGCTGCGGGTGCTATGGGAACAGTCACCGCCATTGTTGGTGGCGCTGTTAAACAACGCCTCCAACAGTGGGGGAGGAGCTATTCACACAGCCGTCGGCCTCCATGTAGGTCACTGCGCTCGGTGTGTAAACCTCCGCCTCCGCCCTGCACGTAAACCTCTGCTGTTGCCGCCTGGGAAACTGCGGCTGGTGCTGCCCAACTTGCAACGTGGCTACGCACACGGCCTGAGGTCCGCGACCCAACCCTAAGGGTTGGCGTGCGGCCCGAGATGCGCGACTGGCCTTTTTCTAATTGAAAATAAAATAAAATAAATAATAATATTTATTTTAATATTATAATATATATAATACGTTCATTATTATATTATAATATTAATTTACATATTAATATTTATTTTAATAGTATATATAATATTATTTTGATATATTATAATATTGATTTATTAATATGTGTTATAATTAATTATAATATGTATTAAATAATTAATGTTATATTATATAATAATGTAATATTGTATGTTTTGGTATTTTGGAAAAATGAGGGAATATATTTTATATATTATTGTTAATATATATATATCAATTGTATGTGTATATACATTTCAAGTGTATATTAAATATTTCATCTTATTTTATTTTGCTACATACAATTTAATACAGTTGGAGATTTAAAAAGGAAGGATTTGTATGTATAGTTTACTTTGGTAGAGAAAGGGGCATGTTAAATAAATTGAAGAGATTAGATGTTATTAGTTTGGAAACTGAAGAGATTTACTTGCATAGAAAATTATGTTGATTTTACTTGCATAGAAATTATGTTGATTTTATTAGTTTGGAAACTGAAGAGATTTACTTGCATAAAAATTATGTTGATTTTTAAAAGTATTGAAAGGACTTGATTTAATTGTTGAGTTAGTATTCTTCCCTTCTCTACAATTGATGAGACAATTAATTATATTAATCAATTATTTTGTTAAGGCAATTAGTATCCTTGTTGTGAAATCCTTTTGAGGAGACATAGATTTAGAATATCCAAAGGCAGTGAATGTTGCCTTCGTGTCCTTGTTTTGGGAAATGGAGTTATAGAGTTTAATAAGTCTTCCAGATGGGGTTTTTCGTTATGTGGGTTGTCGTATTGTGTTTGTCAACCTATTGTGAGTTCCTTGGGTAGTGCATGGTGTCTAATCAGTAATTACCCGGTTTCCACGAACGGGGATGTTTTGTATCTCTCGTGAAAGGAGTGGATTATGAGATCCGCGTCTCCTTGTAAGGAGTGACCTTGTTATATGATTTGTTGCCTCCAGTGTTGGAGTGCGTTTCAGTTTGTGTCGCCTCCTGAGAAAGGAGTGGTCGTGATATCTGGTTTGTTTGCACTTTGTTACCCTTGGTGATTGGTTGGTATGTGTGTTGTCAAGTAGAAGAGTGGCTTCCATTTGGGGCCAGAGCCCAGAAGAGGTAAGATTGGGTAACCTTCAGAAATGGTGTAATTAAGTGATAACTAAATCAATGTACTTAGAAGTTTGGGTAGTACTTCACGCTAAAAAGATAATTATGCCTCATTCATAGACCCAAGTGCTCGGTTAGGCTTGGGATGGGTGGGAAGGCCTGGGATGGCAAGGTCATCTATCTTGTCTGTACGAAACGTATTTGATTCCGCATTAGTAAGTATGAGGGCAGGGGATCGGTTTGAGGCCACCATCTTGACGATCCGCAGTGGGTAACTCATGACGAATTGTGTGATGACACTCTGTCTAGGACAATAGTTGGTACTTGTTTATTGTGGGTATGGTTTTCGTAACATATCTAATGTGACCTTGGTTGGTGTTTGATTCTGTGGTATGGTTCTCATAACATACCTGATCTGCTTTATATCTGGAAGCAATGTAACCATGTTGAGTTGTACTTGTGATGCTCTTGTGATGTACGTGTGTGGTACTTGTGCTATAATTTTTAGGTACATGTGTTTGGTTGTTTCAGTTTGGTACAATTATGATTTAGCCTATGTCTAGAGGTGTTGGTCTTGGCTAGGATTCCTTGTTACTATCTCCTAGCACGGGGTGTGGGCCTTTGGGTTCCACTTGGTTGGGTGGCGTGCACCTAAATCTGTTGGATTCAATATCGGTTCTTGCTTTATTTCATTTCATTGGATCTTGTATTATTTTACCCCTCAGTTGTTATCAAGGTGGAAGTTGTAATTGTAATTATGTTTATTGAACTTACCTCATTTAGGGAATGAGTGTTGTAACCTTATTGTAATGAATGGATTAATGCAATGGAAAGTTATCTTTATGCTTTGATGTAAATTATCTTAATTGGAATGTATGTGTTTAATTATTATCTAAATAATTGACATGGGTTAAGTTCATGATTTTTTGTTGAGGTTCTATATAACCTCTGTCTCGTAACCTTGGAGGATGTTGGCTTTAGTTAGTGAACTTGCTTATTAATTGTTCTTAAAAATATTAAAAATTTAGCCTGTTTAAGTAGTTGTTTGCAACTTCCTCTAGGGTTGTGTGGCGGGGCATTACACCTTGGACTTGTCACATCACCCATATGTGACAAATCTCGAGCTTTTTGGAGACCTTCTTTTACCCAATAAACTCTCCAATGAATGTAAATTTTTAATTTGCATTTATTCTTCCAACCACTTCCCCTTTTCCCATGGATATTTTTGAGGAATTCTAAAATTCCTCAAATGTCTCTTTCATCCTCATTTGGGGACAAGAAGTTTCTTTTCGAGGAAATATTCTCATCCCCCAAGGTATCTCAAAGGTACTTGTCCTTCATCCACCTCATGTACTTCTCTTCCACCTCATTTCCACATCATTCCACCCTAAGACATCTCACATTCCACATGTCAAGATGTGAGGGCTTGTGAGTCTTCAACTCACCATAGCCCTTCATCTTGATCTTGTTGGATCAATCTCAACTGTTGAAATCTCTAGAGAATTCCAATTATCCTATAAATATCCCCTTATTTCTCTCATTTTGGGGATCGAATCTTTTGCTACCAAACTCTTGTCAAATTGTAATTTGCAACATTTTAGCTTTTCCATGGTATTTCTCATCAATCCATCTTGCATCTTGCATCCACTTCGCTCCATTGCCATCCAAGGAGCACACAAGACATCCAAAGATCAAGGGCCAACCAAGGAGGAAGCAACATGAAGGTATAACAATCAACAATCAATTTATTTATCTTGCTTTCATGTTATCCATTTCTTAGACTAATGTTTGAGGTGCCCTTTTCTTATGTTAGTTCCTCTTATTGCATCATTTTAGCATCTCACACTAGGACTTGACATTTTAAAAGGATCACAATATTTAATGCAATGATTTCACAAATTTAAATCTTAAATAACATTAAGTTCATATTTAAAATAAAATAAGAAAATAAAATAAAAAAAGTAAGTTAAAATTAAAGAAGGTGTATCTCATGTATGTAATCTAAGTACATATAAAATCAGAATAAATGAGCACACATTCTTTCGGTTCATTTACTCATGAAATTTAATCACAATTTAATATAATCCTCTTCTAATTTGTTTAATTTCAAAGTAATTACATTTTTACTCTACTTACTTTCTTTTCTGTTTTTCATGTTTCCCTAAAATGTTATATTTTCAAAAATGTAAACACTTTACTTCTGTTCTGTAGCAATTTTTAGTTTCATTTCTAGAGAATTATCAAATTTCATTCTTACTTTTCAAGCATAAATCGTTACACAAAATTATTTAATCTCTTCATTCTGGATAATATTCAACAATTTTATTTAAATCAAAATCACTATCTTTTCTGTTTGCATTATTTTGAGAAATTATTTGTTTGACAGTTTTGGTTTTTCTGAAGCTTTTCTAAATCTAAATAAATCTAAAAAATTATGTTTTCTGTGTGCATCTTTTCAATTTACTAAATCAGAATATCCTAAAAATAAATAAATCTACTGTCTCTTTAATGTTTTTTGTCCAAATTGTTCCATAGTTTTCTGATAAAAACACAGTTTGGTGTTTGATCTTTTTCCTAAATTTGATAAAAATAGTGATAGACACATTTTTGTTTGAAAAGAAGGAAATTTTTTAAACCTAGATATTAATTTGCTGTGAATTTGAGAAAAAACAATTTATCTATCGAATCTACCTATTTATTTCTTGTAGCTGAGTGTTTTCTCAAATCTGGAAATGAATCTATCTCTTTCTCTATCAATTTGTTGTTCTAAATTATCTTTTGTTTATGCATGTATCTCGGGAAAAAGCCTTCTTTTTTCTATTCTTACCTCTGTCTGGGTCTCTCCTCCCTTATTTCCTACACACTTCTCCTTCACTTCTTCACTTCTCACTCCTGGCCGCGCCTTCCTCTTCACTTCTCACGTGCATGGGATAAGTGGAATTATGTCATCTCCCTTATCTCCTCTACTCTCCTTGCGTATGAGGAAGATAGCAACCTCCAGATAAATTAAAAATACCAACTCTTATGTCCCTAGCCGCGCATGAGAGGTATAAGGAGAATGAAAATCAACCAAGAAAAATCAAATAAAAACTCTTTGTTCTGTCTGCTCTCCTTCCATGTGTGCGTGGGAGTTTAGATGAAATAAAGATTAAAAAAAATCAACTAAAAATTGTGCTAACTTCTCCTCCCTTCTGGCAGCGTATGAATTCTTTTGCCTTCTAAAATAAATACAACCATCTCCTCCCTTTCAGCTGCACCTGGGAGATAAGCAAATCAGTCCCTTAAACAACTTCCTCTCTCCTCTGTAAAAACAGATCTACTTCCTCAGTGTAAATAAAAACGATCCTCTTCCTTGCTGGCACATGGGAGATAGCTGATCAAGTTTTAATAAAAAGTCACTCTTCATCCCTCTATACTGGCCACGCGTGGAGAATAAGAAGATTGTCAGATTTCAAATAAAATAAACAAAACAACATTCTTTCTCACATGCGCATGAGTTCTTCTCAGTGATCTCCAACAGTTCTCCCCTATTCTCTTCCCAAAAATGGATTTTTCTACCTTAATTTCATGTGAATGATGTAGTTGTCATTAAAATTTGATCCACTTTTTATGCTTGATCTCCAGAACTCCAAGTTCTTTTTGTTTTGCACGCAAAATTGATTGAAAGATATTTGTTTTTAATTTAATAACTGTTGTTTTGTTTTCAATTCCAATATTGAACGCATTGAATTTATTTCTAATTTCCATTTAAATAACCACATTTAACATATATTCTTATTTTAACATATATATTTCTTCTTTCATTTATAAAATGCTAAAATAACAAATAAATCAATAACACAATTTTTACTTTTTATATATTTTCACAATTAAAAGTTTATTCCAATATTTTAAAATAAAACACATTATTATTTTCAATTGAAAATAAAAGATTTAAATAAAGAAATAATAAATTGAATAAAATCAATTTTCTCACAATAACTATCAAATCGCCATTTAAAACAAACATATTCTTTTTCAAAATTTCGTTCAACAAATGCATAGTCATTATAATAATTAAAATTTAAATCATTTAATCATGCAAATTACATTCTAATTAATTAAGTGGTGTGTGAGATTCCATTATCCTCATTAACGTCTAATGGCTAAAATGACTCTACCTGATCAATGTTCTCGCTTTCATTCTCGTTCACCTGTTCTTGCGTTCACTTGCACTCAATTTCTCATCAACAATGACAAACCTCGAATTTCACAAAAATGAATTTCAAATCATTTCATTTGCATTTAGATTTCGGTTTCAATTTAAATAATCATTTAACATCAATATTGAAAATCTCATGATCAATAATTGCATTTAAATAAATGACAACAATCAGTACGTGACAAAAAAAAGATGAATTATATGTTATGTTGATCTTTCTTGCATGATTTTTTGATTATTTCTTATTTTTGTGAGCTTGCATGGTCTTTAGTGAAATCTTAGTTTGGGAGACCTCATTGGTTGATACTTATATGCATATATTTATTCCTTATGTTGGAAGTGTGTGGTTGTGTTTACTAGACAAGATAATCATAGAGTATTAGTATAATACCTAGGTTGTCATAGACCATATGAATGCTTGCATAGATTATGAAATGTGAGAATTAATGTAATCTTGAAATACTATGTTGACGATGCCAGTTTGTAATACTATATGTACATGTGTGGTTAACTTGGTTGTTCTTGGGGTTTGAATAATCCATGGATGGGAGTAACCTAGTTGGTCACTTATATATGTCATTACCTTTTAGGTTGAAATTATGTTATGATTGAAAAGAGTATGAGTGGTCATATACCTAATTGAGCTAAGGGGTGGGTGAACATAAGACTTCACTTTCGAGTGAATGATATTATAGATTAAAACTTTGGCCAAAGTAGTGTAAGTAGCCACTGATTACACTTGTTGGTTCACTGTGGGCCAGGTTTGCATAACTAGGCTGGGAATGTCATGCATGTAGGTTGTAGCTAGCTCTAGTTATGTAGGACACGACAACATGCTTAGGAAGGCTAGTATTATGAGGTTATCAAACCAATATCTTTGTCAAAGAGTAGGGCCATCTTACTAGCTAGATAGATGCGTGGGGACCACAACAAGTCCATGGTTGGCCAAAAAGTGCTTAAGTGATACTCTGCTTCATACAATTGGTAGCCGAAATTTGAGGATGTATGCCCAAGAAGGGACATCTGGACCATTTGTACTCTGTTTCAAAATAAGCTCTTGAAAGTTGTGTATGTATTCATGTATCTCTGTCACTATGAAAATTGTATTTGGGAAAATGTTATCATTACATGGGATTATGTAATATGAAATTGTTACTTGGAATTATGTAATGTTTCTTTATAAATGCAATGTGAGTTTGAAATGGGATTATTTCAAATGTGCATCTTGCTATTGAATTAGAAAATAAAAAAAAATAATGCTATGAATTTGTAAACGTAAATTGTTCACATGTGGGTTAAAACTTAGTTGAAATCAAAGGGTAAAACATTGGGCATGTTACAAGAATCCAATAGTCGAGCACCCTAACTTCATGTCTATCAGAATAATACATGGTGATAACAAATTATTTTTAATTTTGTTAAAGTAGCTTATTTGGCCATTCATTGCTTATAACTAAGGTTTCAAGTCCACAATATTAAATATTATGCGACACCAACATGTTTTTTTGTTGAAGTATCCAAAAAGATCCAAAAAATAGGGTAGACCTACATTAAGTTACAGTAGTTATGCATTAAGTCATGTTTTGTTGGTTCACCTATACAACACCATGTGATTTGTTTGCTTTTTAAATCTAGAGAATACATTTCTTTCAATTATGAATATTCATGATCAACACTAACAAGTTTAAAATCACAACTACCAATACTATTCTATAAATAAAAAATATTAGACACTAAATTAACAAACGATATCACAACTATTGAAACATGCTCCCTACATTCAATAAAGCTTTTCTTTTAAAAATATTAAAAAAAAAAGATATTTTGATGTATCTTTTGATTACTTTAAAACTATGATGATAAGCATCGTACATATTTCTCTGCACCATTTTCAAATCGACTAAGACATCCATATAAATCTATTAAATGATGAATAAGAAAAAGTATTTTTCTTAAATTATTATTCCACTTGGGACATCTTTCTTAACCCCACTCACAAAGGCATTAGTATAAATTACAAAATAAAATGAACAGCTGTTCGGATTATATGGACATTAGTATTCAAATAATAATATTAGACATTATTTAATAAAAAATAAATTCACAGTCTACAAAAACAAATCCTTCGTTTCTGGGAATATTCAAACACGTGCACCGTGTATTACAGCTGAGAAAATAATGAATCCAAATAAATGGTCATTTTCCCATCAGAAATGGCTTGGAATAATATGTTAACTACGTCAACTCAGAGTTTTGAAGCCGCCTGTACAGAGATCGAAACTCCACACGCAATTTGGGCAGAACAAAATTTGAAGTCAAGAAAGGGTGAAAATTTGAAAGAGATGTTCTGTAACAGTAAATCAGGAACAATGAATTTGGGTGGTCTACGCGGGAGAAATAGTCAGCTGGATTCAACGAGTTTTGATCCGTGACCCGTTCTTCTTTTTGAAATCGACGCGGAGGGTTTTGAATTCCTGACTTTTTATTTTTTCTGAAATAGAATACGGAATATTTATATTGCTTTCATTTGGACAGGAAAATCTGCAGGACAGGTTAGCATTCCAATCTGGCTTGTTTTTCGTTATTGATAAACTTCCTTGTAAAATCATAGTGGAGCTCAAAGGATATCTTTTGATTTAGCTTAGAGAGGGTATTTGTTTTGTTGCATTAAAATTACCCAGGACTTAGTAACCCTTTTCCAATCATGCCGTATCTCTTTGAGTTTTAAGCAGTAACATATCCTTTGGGGATTTGGACGGTATTAAACCCTATTAAAAATATGTGGCTCGTTACCAGAAAGCTCTTGAAGTTACATTCTTCTGATGAGAGAATGAAGTTTTGCATATTGAATTGGATTTCCTGGAAAATTTCAGCAAAAAGCTTTCTTTCTGTATAAATTGACTTTCTCCCATTTTGCCAAATAAGCCTTCTGACGCAAATTTTATAGAACTGAATATCCGAAATACATGAATCTGTTAGAGTGCCTGATTGACTGGGGTTCAACAGTTTGTGTAGGAAGTGATTTAGTTTTTTTGTTTATGTGAGAAAAAATTGAGTCGTTCCAGGGTTCATGAGAGGCCTGGAAAATGTGCGCGGATCCTTTATTGGCCGGAATTATGCAGAGAATATGGAAATCAATCGACGATACGAAGAGGGCCGTCAACGACATTGTTGTAGGGAAGTCCAATTTTCTAATGCTGGCATTTTATCTAATCCAGCTGCGAGAATTGCTGGAGGGTTTGTTAAAAGAAGAGGAATTCGTCATCGCCGACTCTTCCCAGGCATCGTTACAGGGCACGGCAGATGTTTTAGAGGGTATATTTGCCTTTATAAATCATTGCAGGAACAGAAGTCGCATCTTTCTTTTGTACAAGTGCGATGAAGTTGTCAAGGAAATTGCAGAGCATGTCCAGAAACTTGTAGAATGTTTGGCTCTGATACTGCAGGAAAATGATAAAATTTCCCTTTCTATGAAAGATGAAATAATCACGATGCAAAGTAAGTTGAGTTCAGCACTATTCTTTGCAGAGCCAGAGCATCAGAAAATAGCCAAGGAAATGTCCGAATCTCTCGCAAGCAATCAATCTGAGGAGATTGACGCAACAGGTCAGGGAATATTTTATTGTCTTTTTTCCATTTGGTTGTTTTGTATAAAATTTTCACAAATAGAATTTTCAATTAGCAAACTTCAGCTTGAATTTTTGTTTAACGTTAAATATAGTTATTGGATTTCTCCCATGTTTCCAATACGTAGCAAACTGCTGCCCAACTTAAGGGAATAGATGGTGGCATTGGGATATAATATTTAACTGTTATGGCATATATTCGAGGTGTCCTCTCTTTATGAATGTTAAGAATGTGATGCAACCTTAATCCATACTGTCTATAACCTCACTCATGAGGGCATGTGGAAAAAAAGTGATAGAACGGTTACGGCATTTATTTGAGGTGCCCTCTGTTTATAGATATTAAGAATGTGAATGTTTTTTATTTGGTAGATAAGTGAGGGTTATATTAAGGGCTCCTCACTCAAAGAGTTTTGAAAAATGAGTACTTCAAAGCGCTCTTAAGTCAAAATGAGATACCAATTATACAAAAACTTACTAGCAAACAACCGTTGTAGTTATACTATAACAGCCACATCAATGCCGACTCTACATACATACTAGCTAGCATAGAGCATATTAAACGGAGAGTAAAATATACTTGTATGAAAAATTTATTTCTTATTTTCTGTAAGTACACTATTTTCTTCAGGAAATTTACAAAAATCAGATTTGTCAGTGACCAGAATTAGTTAAATTTTGTTGTAAATCTTTTAGAAAATTATTTCAACGCCAAAATTTAAGGGGAATCAATAGTAATTTAATGTTTTATATCAGTTATCCCATCTTGGAATGCCGATACTTGTTTTTTTTAAAAATCGATAGATTTTTTCAACTAATTTCATACTTTGCAAAAAGTTCAGTCTTTTAATATTTTTCCTATAACAGGTTTACTGCGTCGAATTGCACAAGTCTTGAATGTACAGCCATTTGAGGCTTCAGAATTAAAGCACGAATTGGAGAGAGATCTAGAAGCAACTAGAACAGATGGACGCCTTTATGTATTACTAGAGTCTGCCGCTGTTCTTGATGATGTTAGAAAATTGGCAGCTGAAGATTCTTCTGCTGGCCCTGCTGACGACATAGCTATTCCCAGCTCTTTTTACTGTCCCATTACTGGCCAGATCATGGAAGACCCTGTGATGCTTGTAGAAGCAGGTTACACTTATGAGAGATATGCAATAACAGAATGGTTTGAGAGGGGCCACAAAACTTGCCCAGACACCGGAAAAGCATTAGAGAGTCTTGAACTTGTTCCGAATTTACAGTTGAAACAAAACATGGAGGAAGTATTTAACAAGAAACGGCAGAAGACAATGCTACATGCTATTAACCAAATCAGAGCACAAGAAAGTCCTCAAGAGATGGAGGAGGCTGTCAATACTTTGAAGCAATTGATGGATGTCCATCCCAAGTATAAACGTCTGATTGTAACTTTAGATGGGATTAGGCCTTTGGTTGACTATCTCAAACCTGCTGAACAGCATTTGAAGGAAAGACTATTCAGGATTCTTTACTTTATCGCTGCTTTGGGAGATGAGTATAAGGTAAGCCTTGTATCAAATGCCCCTTTGTATTGTTTTTCTACTTCCTTGTTTCTCTGGTTCCTCTGCTTGTTTGCATCCCACTTTTCATAGATAGATGAAGTAAGATAAGTTTCAGAAAAATTCTTCTCATTTTAGATTTTTTTATAGTTCTCTTTTCAAGCTCAGGTGTCAAAGTGTAAACCATTTGCAGTTACACTTAAAATAGTAAGAATATTACCAGCGATAGCAGTTGCAGGTGCCAGGTATACTGTCAGCAATTATAAAATTTGTCTATGCTTGATCATTGGTGATACCATTAATATTTTTACAGTTGCTTAGTGTGTTGTAATAAAAGAGTAGGCTTGTCAATGTATAATTGAAAAGCCACATCTCAATTCCCTCACAAACCCTTCAAATCTCCTCATGGCTAAAACCATAGTTCACAGACTTGGACTCAGAGAGTACTTGGCAAGCTCAAAATTTTTGACTAGGCAAAATCTCATCAACTTAAAAAATACTAAAATTTCTTAAAAAACACACATTTTTTGCAAAATTCAATTACAAAATGTATCATATGAATGTAGAAAACCATGAGGAAGTGTTTTCTATTAAATTTGATTCTGGAATACATATGGATACAAAATCGCATCATCATGCAAAGCTGGAAAGTGGATATAGTAGCTAGCTGCTAACTAATAACTATAATGAATTTATGATGATTGTCTTTGAAAATTGTCATCATAAATTTCATATCTAGGCAAGTAAAAAATTACAAGTTTTTACAATTTCCTCTTCCCCAACCTAGTGAAAAATTAGGGGGTAGAGGGCATGGTCCTCACACTTGATTGTGGCTCACTGCTTGGCGTAGAAGATTGGGCCTACGGCTCCACCTTGTTGGTAGATGGCAATGACTCCTCCACCATATCAATGTCACCCTATCCAATCTCTCCCGCTTCTGTTGCAGCCACATCCTCCATAGCTTGCCTCTCGAAATCAACAATCTCATCCTTTGTAAACAAGGAGGGCTCATCATCCTGCATGGTCCAATCATTGTAGAAATCAATTTCATCCAAATCAATAAGTTCTCTGGTTGGTCTTGCATCTTTCTTGTGTGAAGCTGAAGGTTGTATTGCACGAAAACAAGATCATGGAGGCGTTAAGTCAACTTATTATTCTTCTTCGTGTGAATGGCATCAAACAAACTCCAGTTGCACTCACAGCCGGAAGCACTACAAGGTTGAGACAATATTCAGAGGGCTAGCCTTTGCAGATTTAGGGTATTTCCGCCCCAATCTTCCCACCAAGAACTTGCAAATAAGATATTCAAGTTTTTGTAAATAACAATATTCTATTAATAATTATATTTTATAATTTGCAAAATATAAGACTTCACTTTTTCTTACTTTGGTGTTTGGGTGGTTCTTCCTCGTATAGCTAATTGCGCAGAAAACAACCTCCCCCTAGTTGCCTTATTATTCTACAACTTAGAAATGATGAGGTCTCTCACCTCAATTGTAGGTGCCATCTTCTCAATACATGTGGATAGGCCCTTCATAACATCCCCATTAGCATCCGTGAAGCTATCAGAGAAGAAAAACTTGGGGTTGAGATAGTACCTCGCTGCATGAATGGGTTGGTAGAGTTGATTGTTCCACATCCAATCAATTATCTCCCAAATAGGGGGAAATCCATTTGCATCCCTTCTGTAATAGTTTTGGATGGCCTGTTTGGCCCTATCCATGGCCTCATAAATATATCCCATTGCATTTTTCTCTCCATCCACCAAGTGCAAAACTCTCACCAGCAACTTTGTTACCTACAAAGTACAAAGTAGAAGGAAATTTAAATTATAACTTGCAATGAAACAAAATACTTCTAAAGTTTTAAAATAAAGGATTCAATTTGAAAATTAAATTAAGTTTGAAGTTATCTTGACAATATCTATAGCTCTAGTCACAAAATCACATCAAAAACTATTTATGCGATCCTTTATTTATCAGCCTTCTTTGAATAACTTGAGTCTACCCATGCTTGATTCATAAGCATCTACTTCAAGGGAGTCAATAAACTAGAAATACTTTGCAGCTTTAGAAAATTAGTTGCAATCCTTGTAGCACCCGATTGCACAAACTTCTTCCCCTTGGTGTGATCTTTCATCAAGTGAAAAACCCATGGGTGATTATAAATATATTTTGTTATATATCTCTTGCTTTTTTTACAATTGGTCTCACCCAATCAATTTTGCCCATGTCCTCCAAAAGAAGGACAAGGTAATAAGCTGCACAAAAGTATTGGGTCCAAAAAAGTGTTTGATGCCTCTCTAGAAGCAATCTTCTAGCTGTCACATATGCTGCTGCATTGTCAGTAACAATTTGGAGAACATTTTCTATGCCCATTTCTAAAACAACCTTCTCCAACATCAAGCTCATTTTTTTTGCATTTTTTATTATGTTGGAGGCATCAATTGACTTTAGAAAAACCAACTCACCATTTGAAGCCACTAAAAAATTGAGAGTGCAGTTCCTTCTATTTGTCCACCCATCTGAAAGAATTGTGCATCCAAACTTTCGCCATTGCTTCTTTTGATCTTTCACAATTTGTTTTGCATCTACAATAGAATCTTGGAGCAACCTGCCACTAAAATATTTTGGAGAAGGTGCCTTGTACCCTTTCCTTGCAATTGTTAATGTTGTCACCAAACACTCCCAATATGAACCCCTTGCCACATTGAAGGGAAGGTTGTTATAATACCAAAATTTGTACAAGCCTTATTTGCTTCTTTGTGCATCTCCCTATTCCACCTAGTAGCTTCCAATGAAGGTTGTGCTCTTGGTACATTTCTAGGCACAAAAAACCCTTGCAATTGAACTTTGCTTGAACTAGATGAGGAGGATGAGTCACGTATACGTGGACTGCGACTAGAGCTCACAATGCCTTGCGTATCCACATCAGATTTTGTTGACAAATTAGGAGCAATGGCTTCTTGTAAGGCTGCTTGTGCCTTTGCCTTCCCCAATTTATTTTCATCTAGTGTTGCAAAAAGGGCCATCATCTCTCGTTTCACCTCTTCAAGGGTTGCTTCACATGGCTTGGCATTGCGGCAAGGAATGCCTGCAAGATGGTATTTGAGGTGATTGATGCCTTCACTGAGCTTTTTTTTGCAACAGGTACAAATAACAGACTCTTGTACTAGTCCCATTATGCCATATTTCCAAGTATGGTCACAATTTCTAGGGGGTGTCCTTCCAACAGGTTGACTTGCACTTGCTGAGTCAGAACCAGATGCAGAACCAGATGCCATTGTGATTATATATTAACCTGAAATAATGATAACAACAAAAAATAGTGACGAAAAAAATATAACAATTTGAAGTTGTGTTGGGCAGGTATATTTTGAAGACAACAACAAACAACATAGGGTAGACCAAGATCAACTTTCATAAGGAAGAAAGCAACATAGAGTAGCATGTTAGAATTGTGATAAATAAAATTTTGAACCTTTTTGAAGTGTGGATTTGGTCACTCACCTTGATGATAGGGGGGATGCGGGGGGCTGGATGTGACACCTTGCAACAGGGGTTCAAGGGCGTAGCCCCCTAGGCGAAATTTTATGTTTAGTAAAATAAAATTAAAAATTGACATCTCTGAAGAGAAAATCTAGGTAGTTCATAAAAAAAGCCCTAATGGAAAATTAAAGTATACTAATGAATAACAATTTTGGCAAATTTTGGTCATTCAACATGTTTGGCAATTTTTGACAATTCGACATGTTTTTTTTACAAATTTAAATGCTTAGAAACAAAGGAAAAGAAAATTGAAACTAACTTGTTGCAAATCCAAAGTTTTGAAAATTTGTTCTTCAAATCGCCTAAAAAATCTTTGTGCTTGCTACTGTGTGTACAATGGAGTGGCGAATGCATGGTTTTATAGCAAAAAAGAGTGAAAAACATGTTTTAACCTGTGTTTTACCAGCATTGATGTTTCTACCTGCGTTTTTTTTGTGTTTTGCCCACGTCTACGTTTGTCAGCAATTTTTTTCCGTGTCATGGTTTTTTCCCATGGATTCGGCAAATTTGGGCAAGTGCTTGAAAAAAAACTGGCGAGTTTCACCAAAAAATTGTCCCTACAAACTTGCAAGTTAAACCTCTAAAAACTTGCCTTGTAAAAAAACCTGTGAGTACTCAGCAACTTGGTGAGTACTCATAGAGTCTGCGAACTGTGGATAAAACCACCTTGTATGAGGTCTTCCAGCAGCTGCTTGATACAAATATAGTCATATAAGATATCAAAAAATCCCTTGATACAAATATAATCATACAAGATATTAAAAAATTATTTAATGTTGACGTGAACAGTTATTTTTCAAATGTATAGCAAAACAGAATAGACTGTGAAGGCTTATTGTTGCAAACACAAAGGTGTAAAACATAATAATGATAATAATAAACCCAAAAGTTCCTTGATTGTGTGACTAGGGTGACTTATAAGGAATTGCATGCTCAAAAGCTTTGCCAATGGGGAAAAAGTCAGAGGATGAGAAGCCCAAAGTGGTGGATTTTATTTATTGTTACTCCACCAATAGGTTGTACCTGTGTCAGTGTGCTCACAAATCCCCTATGCTTTCGACATGAAAAATGAGTGAAAGACCGACAAAATTATTTAAAAATTCAAAATTGTAAATATAAAAAACAAATAACAAATAACCTTTACAAAATTAAATGAATTTACATAGAATAAAAGCACAGAAGAGTGCAGAGGAGAGCAAAGGAATGGAACACAGAAGATCAGAGGAACAAAGGATTGCTGCAAATATTTGTGGGTTACAGTTGTGGCAGTGGGTTAAATAATTTGTTGTAACTTGTAACTACCAATGTATTTGTTGTGTGGTTGTGGCTTAAAGTGTGGGACAATATATGGTGCGCTGTTATTGATGAACAGATTTGCTGGAATATGCAAGACAGATATGTTTCTTGTTAAAATAAATTTAATTGGCCCTTTGTGTGATCTCCAACTTCCTCAAGCTACATCAACTCCACTTTTTTGTGATAATCAGGGTGTCTCGAAATCGATAAAGAAACAAGTTTATCATTTTTACACCAAACATATTGAGGTTCCTATTCACTATATTTGACAGGCATTTGATATTGCAGACATTTCTCTCTCCTACTGCACATCTCAGGAGCAGTCTGCTGATCCAATGACTACCTCTTGGTTCTTTTCGTATTGTCAAATTTCAGGAGAAACTTGGAGTTGTCTTCGCTTGAGTCATTAAAGTTCTATTAGATATAATTTTTAGCCATAGGTATTTGGTGCTTGTAATGAGGTAGTAACATATACATTAATTATGTCTCATTAAATAGCTTCCATAATGCAAGTTACAACCACCAATGTGGCTTCCCTGTACAATAATGAATAAAGTATGCACACATTGGAATGTGTGCCTCACATATTCTCTCACATTTCTTTGTACATTTATTTTTCATCCAACAACTAGTGAAGCTCTCAATTGATTAAAATAAATAGATAAATACATTATTGTATTGTTATTGGGATGATCGCACATCAGTAAGAACTGTGAGACAGGGTTGACTTATGTGGCATTACATGTTTGAAAAACATTGCCAATGGGGAAAGAAGCTAGAGGGTGAGAATCCCAAAGTGATGGATTACATTTACCATTCCTCCTTCCTACTAACAAATGCTTAATGGTGTTTGTATGCTAAGTGGGTTCTCTCGACTCATAATTTTACAAAAGTGAGTGAGGAAAAATGTCATTATTGTAATGACTACTCGTGGAGGTCATTTTGAGATGACTTCACACACATGGGTCAAATTCACAAAAAATAAAATCTAACAAATAATAAGATAACAGAGAATATAATTGAAGTACAATTGTTACTTGTGCATTTTAAAGGAACCATGTATGTGTATGTAGGAGATGAAGTGGGGTGTTGGACATAGCAAAGTCCAAACTTAGTTGTCCTCGAGCAAGTTTGTTGTCAATTCTTGGGATGACCAAGCATTCAGATATTAGGTTGATTACTTGCTAATGGGTCATACCGAATATCTTGAGTATGGGTTTGAGTCAGGAATTAGTGAGCCTAATTCCTAAAAGGATAACAATGATGAATGATAAATGACACCTAACAAGAATTGCCACAATACATCTTCTGGTATGTAGTCTAGTGGTTGGGATGAGTGTCACGAATTTCCTAGGTTCAAATCCTGGCAGGCTTAAAGCTTTATGCATGTACTTGAGTATGATTTCAATGCATACCATATATTATATTTATGATATCATATATGCCCCTTAGTGTTTTAGTAGGATTGCATTGCATGCTATAGTATTTATGTAAATTTGTACTTGAGTAGAATTGTGTTGCATGCCATATATAATTTAAAGTATCTATGCCCCTTATTGCTTGAGTAGGATTGCATTATATGCTGTAGTTTTTTTGTACAAATTCAATCATTCTTCTCTTGCTCTTTTCCATGTTTCCTTGCAGGTGCATGTGTCAATATTCCTTTCATTTTCTATGTGATCATGGCTGTAACTCTTTCCTTAACAAATTGAAATTGCCAAAACCCATATTGAATACTAATAACTCCCACGCAAATCATATTAGGAGGAGCTGATTAAAATTGGGAAAATTAACCATGCTAATTAGGTCTGGATTGTCAAGGCATTCTTTTGATTTCGGTCATAACTCTATTAAAAATAATTTAATAAAAGTAACACGTTTATAGGATAGCTGGTGAGATGAATTTCCAGGACTGAAATACTTTGGGCAAATGTTTTCCTTTGAATTATTAGTAACACTCAAATTCGATATCCTTACTTCATGACTTTTTTCCTCAAAAAATTATCTGGGTTACTCTGATTCCATGTGGTCTTATTGTATTTTTCGTAATTTTTTTGAAGAGTTCTATCATAGAGGCAGGAGCGGTACCAATCTCCTTACGTTTACTACAGCGAAGTCCAGCAGAATATGGTGGACCATTGCAGTTGCTTTGGGAGTTATCTAAAATTGAGCGTGGGAGAGTTGCAATTCTTGCACATAAGGCATCTGTTGTTGTGGTTGCTAGCGCTTATAATTTGTGCACACATGATCAGAAGTTACAAGCTGAACAACTTCTAAACACCCTCTGCGAGTATGACAAGGCAGCTACTGTGCAAGCAGCTTCTTCTGGAATTTTTTGGCCATTGGTCAACAAGCTAACTTCTGGTAGGATTTTAAAATAAAATACTGCCTCATCTTTTCCATAGCCAATAAACATTTTCTTTTGTAAATATTTTCCTTTGGAGTCAATAAGCATGTAAAATTAGGAATAATGCTTTGTTACTACACCAATTTTTATATTAGCATGTGGAGTCTGTTAGAGAGGAAGTATGACCAAACACCACTTTGTTCACAGGCAATGAAACTGTGCAGCAGGACATGTCAGAGGTTATCTGCACTATTGATCTCAATGAGGCTGGCAGCAGTTCTCTTGTAGATGCCGGTGCTGTTCCTCCCCTGTTATTACTTTTGCAGAATGGTTCTGAGGCATGTAAACTCGAAGCTGCTAAAGCACTAAGGCGTCTATCTAACTCAGAGTCTAACAAAGTTGCCATTGCAAAATGTGGGACAATTCCCGTTTTGGTCAAAGGACTTTCATATCCAATACCAAACCTTGGTGTTGAGATAACGGCCACTCTTGCAAACCTAGCAACTGATAGGCAAAGTGCTGCTGAAATTGATCAGGAAGGTGCTGTTGCACGGCTATTTGAGATGTTAGAAGCTAAGGACATTGGTATCCATGAATATGCCCTGAAAACACTGCAGTGGATGGCAAAGGATAGTCAAACAGTTCGTCAGTCTGTAGCTGGATTAAATATCATTCCAAAAATATATCATCTTCTTCAAAATGAGGAATTCTCTTCTTGCAGAACAAGCATGCTAAATCTCCTTTGCTTTCTTGCTGAGGATCGTGCCACTCGCCAGGCAGTTATAACTTCACAAAACAGAATTAAATTTTTCATGGAGCTTCTTAAAGATCCTGTGTCTTCAGATGAGACAGAAGCTATTTTAGGGATTCTGGCTGCACTGGCAAAAGTTGATGGAGCTAAAGAACTTATGGTTTTAGATGGTCATCTGATGGAGGTTTCCATGCAGTGTTTGAGATCAGGAAATCCTAAAATGAAAGAGCATGCTGCTGTATTGCTATCAAAACTAACTAATCAAACTTTTACAGACAAAAACATCCTGTTAAATTTGGCAAAATCAGGAATAATTTCTCTTCTGATTGATGTGGTTCAAACTGGCTCTGAGCGGGCAAAACAGCATGCAGCAGTTACACTTGGACACTTATCCCAGCAAACACCTAGTTTGACTGAAAGGCTTTCTTTTTTCAAGAACCTTCTGGCCAGGTTTGGTTTTTTAAAGTATAAGATCTGCAATGTGCATGCTGGGAAATGCAATCCAAAACGATCTCTTTGCCTGGTAGAATCTCAAGCTGCTATTCATCTTATAAATTTGCTTAAAGACGGTGGACAACGAAGTGCAGTGAGTGCCATTGATGCTTTATTCACTTTGATTAAAAGTAATGAAGACAGAGAGAAAGGAGCTGATTATCTGGTGAAAAATGATATAATTAATCTAGCTGTTCAAGTTGTGGGAAAGAACGATAAATCAACTGAAAGAGCAGCTATGCTGTTGGAAAGAATCTACAGATGTAGGAAATTTAGAGATGCAAAATATGCAGATATTGGCAAGTCTGCACTGTATACAACCATGACAACGGGAAATGCTCAAGCTCGGAAACATGCAGCCAATGCACTCATGCACCTTAGAATGATGGCAAAGAATTCAACATATACTCAGACGAGTACTACCTGAGCATGTTGAAA
This sequence comes from Sequoiadendron giganteum, assembly GCA_007115665.2. Classification (NCBI taxonomy): domain Eukaryota; kingdom Viridiplantae; phylum Streptophyta; class Pinopsida; order Cupressales; family Cupressaceae; genus Sequoiadendron; species Sequoiadendron giganteum. Next base: position 153,609,092 of record CM021102.1, read on the forward strand.
TGCCTCATAAGGTTATCCATCACATATGATTTATGCCTGTGTAATTCAATCTCACATATCTTTCAAAGCTTATTGATCTACAACGTTTGCTGGTCCTCTCATGCAAATGTTATCAACAGTGAAAGTTTATCACCAGGCCCGTTTCTAGCATATTTTTTGGTGAGCCCTTTTTCAGTCAATGAGCTCGAAGTTTGTATGGGCTAGTTTTTTCTCTGGCACAAAGAAAGAGTCAAGAAGTTTGCTTTGGAAGCACTTGGTTGTGGTTCCTTGTGTTTGGTGCTACATCGAAGATAGAAATGTCTGTTCTGCAGGGCTCTAATAAGTTCCAACTATTTTTTCTTTTCTAGCACTCCGGTCTCTCAGATCAGTTTCTGAACAGCTTTATTTTTCTGGTTAAAGTGTACAATAAAGTTCATATTCTTTTGGAGGTTTGGCAAAGATTCAACATCATGTATTGAGGAAAGCAGGATTTCCTTGTTGAGAAAAGCTGCCATTTCTGAAATACAGTCATCTACACTATGACAAGATAAATCTGATGATCAACCTAGTTGCAAATTTCCAGTTTGAATGTATGTGAATCACTTAAGATGTGCTTTATTCTTTTTAGATAGACATGGGATCAGGATGTATTTTGTAAAAACAATTTTGTTGGAGTGGTTGGTGACTTTAGCATTATAGTCTGTTAGACTCGAAATATACATGTTCAGTGTACTATCAAGCACTGCACATGCAAATGCTTGAGCGCTGAGGCTTACAGGATTAGCATGGCTACTAGCAACTATTTATCTGCATTCGATTTTCTGTAAATTAATGTGAAGTTTGGATTCTCCGTAATATCATCATTTGCCTCTAAACAAAAATATTTCTACTGGCCACTTTTTCTCGTCTTTTCTATTGGCATTAGTTTATTTTTTTCAAACACAGACTACTAACATATTTCATGCTGTTTTTTAATGTAGCCTACTCCATGGTATCAACAGGCTATTTGACATGCCAATTGTTTGCTCCTATCTAGTGAAATTATTATTTGCATATAATAATAGAAACTAACACGATATATTAGATAGAGTTACAAAATATAACACAATAGAAGATGTATTCAGTAGAGTTTGTTACATTCATGTATTCAATCAGACCACCTTCCTTGACTACAAGAAGCATATTTAAATTGCTCGATGGTTTCCAAATAGAACACAACAGTTGACAGCTACATACAATCAACTGCTAACAACAACCCACACAAGTTGACAAAAGACTAATAAAACATAGCAAATTAATTTTAACCCGCTATAAACCCTAATCCCTAAATCCTAAAACCATAAACCGTAAACCCTAAACCTTGGCCCCAATCTATAAATATAATCCCTAAAACCTATTTTTAGCCTAAAAGATTTATAAGAATTAAAAAAATGCACTAAAAGATGACTACCTACCACAGAAAATTGTAGGCTGCAGTTGTGGAGGGAGAAGGTGAAGCTTGGGCAGCATGGTGGACATCAAAGATGGATATCCATTCATCTCTACCTTTTATGCTTTTGCTCTCTCTGATACAAAACGAAAAAATGCATATGGGCACGGGAAAGAAAAACAAATACTTTTCCATAATGAATACTTGTTACTAAATGGGTATTCATTCATTTCATCCTGCACATAATGTATATCCATTGCAAGTGGGCCTCCATTTGTAACGGATATCCACTTAGGTTCAGGTGTCCAATCCATAATAGATACCCATTTTTGGAAAGAAAATATACAAGTTTTAGAGAAAGGTATCTGTTCCGTTCGATGACTTTTGAACCCTCATTCTTTCCCCTCAATGTGGACCCATAACCTTGCACTTACCTTTTTTTAAACCAAAGCATTGGTCTTACAAGGGACAATGTTACCCATTACTATCATAATCTTGCACTTACCCTTTTTTTTAACCTAAGCATTGGTCTTACAAGGGACTATGTTAACCATTACTATCAATATTCAAAGGCCAAACCCACTAGTCATGGTTTCTATACTTTGGGGTGTTGTGATTGGTCCTCTAGTTATATGATTTACCACGACTCCTGCAAGAAAATTCCCAAATTTAGAGGGGATGGTGAAGTCAACATTGATGAACATATATTAGCATTTGAAATTGCATGGGCTGTTCTAAAAGTGTAATTTATGAAGATGCTGCTCAATTGTTTGTACAAACTCTCATTGATGGTGTTGCAAAAAGTGGTTTTATCATTTGCACACAAGATCTATCACAAGTTGGGATATGAAGTAGAAATCTAAATAAAGATTTAAGAGTACAAAAGACAAATATGCATAGAAATCTAAATAAAGATTTAAGAGTACAAAAGACAAATATGCATTACTTGCTCAATTAATGCAATTATAAAAAATGCATGAACCTATAAGGGGATTTTCATCAAGTCAACAAATTATGTATAATATTGAAGCTGCAAAAATGCCAATACCTAACAACTAGAAGTGCTTCTTTATAAATGCTCAACCACTAGATGTTAGTTTCCATTTTAGAAGAGCAAGGGTTGTGAATTTGTAAGTTGCTCAAACACTAGCTATAGAAATTTGGAGTATCATTAGCACTCCTCCCAGGGGAGAATTTTTGTATTTAGCTAGTAATGATTTCTTCTTAGATTAGTCCTCTTGAGACACAACTTCATTAATAATTTTTTTGTTTAGGGTCCCTATTTTTGATTTGATCCTTTCCTTCTCGTAGAAGATATTTTTAAATGTTTTCATGTTCCAAATATTTAACTTTTCCTTCATATATTGGAGTTTTTCTGTAAAAAATAAACATCTTGGATCCTTTTATATCTTGTGGGTTAGACCACCACTTCACTAAGAGTTCCATTAGGTTTGAGCTTTTATACCACATTTTATCAAAGCGAAATTGGAATTTTGTGCATGGGAGACCTTCAATGAGGCTTAGGTCTATTGAGAAGTGGCTCGAGATTGGAATGGTCTTGATTTAGGAAACATGGAGAAGTGAGAATTGAAGCCAATTTTCTATCAACACAAAGTGATCTAATCTTTTTGCTATGTATTTAAAGTCAGTTCTATTATTTTGTGTATATTCCAATGGTTGGAGTGATATCTATGAAGTTATTATGATTAACAAATTATGTGAAATCTTTTTGTGATTGAGATATTCTCATTAATTAATTATTCATTAATTATTATCATTTATCACATCACATGTCATTTATTAATTCATTTATCCATTTCATTTTTTTTGGGGGTAAAAAATAATTATATTAGAAAACATTTAAGTACATGCATCAAAGAACCAAAGAGATTTCCAAATGGTCATAGCCATATCAATACAAACAAGAAGAATAGTCCGCATAGGAGCTGTACAAAATCAACTACCTGAGAATAAAAAATGTCAGTAGCTCCAAAGGGTCTGCAACACAACCCAAGATAGATCACCTGTATCAAACTGTGTTGTCATCATCAATAATTCGATGAGGTAGTTGTAAACGTTTTTGATCCAAATCTCTCCAATTCTCCACAAAGTCAACCATTCACTTCCTCTAAGGCCCATTTGAACAAGAAATCCACAGCCTTGTTCCACTCCCTAGGACTATGAGTAAAGGAGATAACTTCAAACTTAGTAGCTAGATGAATGATTTGTTTAACCACCACAACTAACCTCCAAGAGAAATCTAAAAATTTCTTTTACTCAAGAGATTGAAAAGAATCATAGAATTAGCCTCACAAAAAAATTATTCCAGCCACTTGCATAAGCTTTCTCAAGACCAAAAATAATAGCCCAGGCTTCCATCTAATTGTTGGAATGAAAACTTGAGGAAGAAAAGAAAAACTGAATAGAACCAACAACATGATCAACACCTCCAATTCTAGCGGGACTTGGGTTACCCCTAGAGGACTGATTCATATTGATTTCAAGGAAATCTCCAAGAGGAGGACATGACTTACTTGGTTGATTCACCTTCTTGAGAGGCCAAGTTTGGGGGCATACGCCTAAGTTGTGAATGCGGATTAAAAGATATCTCCAAGAGATTAGCCACATGAAGATCTAATGAGGTTAAAGGGTCTTCTTCATATAACTTTGCCTCACTAGTCTCTTTAAGCATACCCTTAATTCTAAGCCAAATCTAGATAAACCCCTTTCTTTCATATTGAAATATACAATGATTCCTGAAATATGAAAGGACCAATATCCCAAGTAACTAAAAGGAAGGAGGTTGAAGTAGGTGGTCTACCCAAGATATTCCAAAATTCAATAGAGAGGCGGAGTGGGGAGAAAGTCTATTCCAGATCTTCCACCAAAGGTTCCAAACTTTAGAAGAGTAAGGGCACTAGAAGAAAAGGTCATTTGTATATTCTTCATTCGATCCACATAGAAAACACATGGAAGGTACTTGAAACCCTCTCTTACAGATGTTTTCCCAAGTAAGGAACTTTTTTTGACTCATGAATGATAAAAATAGATTACATTGAGGCCATCAAAATTTGTTCCAAATTTTCTCCCATCCTAGGAATTCAACATGTTTTCCATTCTAAATTTATCCAAGGTTTGATATCCAAGCTTGACAACATACTCCCCTTTTGGACTAAGGCCCTAAGAAAGAATATCCAAATCCTCTAAAGGACTATATAGTCTACTAGCCAAAATAGAAGAAAGAACCTTCCCGTCTTCCGTAAAACCTCCCCTAGGCTAGAGATCAGGATCCTTCCAACCATGGAGAAAGGTTCTAATTGAAGAGAGCTCTAATTTAAAGTTTGCCACATGATACCATTTCACAACAAGGAATGCCTCATGAAGGGAATGGAGATAAGGAAAATACGATATAATAGGAGGATAATTGTCCCAATAATCATCCCAAAATAAAGATTTATTACCTTGATTAATAATCCATAAAAGACCCTATTTGATAACCTCAACACCCTTCTTCAAAGTATTCTAGTTCACTCAACCCTTTTCCTCTCAACTCCATACATGGAACATCTTCATCAATAACTCCTTCTAAATATTTTAAGTTGAGGAGTCAAGCCCAAGGCTACTTTGGGTTCTTACAACATCTCTAGAATAGTTTGGTAGCTAAAGCCTAATAATTGAGTTTAGAAAGGTGCAAACCAAGGACACTAACCTTATTTGAATGAAAAACATTGTCCCCTCACAAGGCTCCATTTTTCAGACTCAAGATTTCTAGCACAGAGAAACTTCCTATAGAGGGAATCAAATTCCTTAATGAAGATTTTGAGAGTCACAAGAAGAAAAACTTGGTAAATAGGTAGGGCCTATAATCAAAGACATTAGATTTCCACAAATCATATTTGTTAGAGTATTCTGCTTCTGGATTAAACTGTGTGTATATTGATCCAAAAATATACACACAGTTTAATCTAGAAGCAAAATACTCTGAGGGCCTATAATTTTTTTCAAAAGGATCACCCTACCAAAAAAAGATAACTAGCAAAAAATACAGTAACCCAATTTGTGTGAAATTTATCTAAAATATTCCTCCAATGCTCTCTTTTAAGATTACCAACAAAAAGGGGGATTCCTAAGTAATCCAACAACAAAATCCCAATATGGAAATGAATAATATTAATAAAAATTCATTGAATAGCCTGTAGAGCATTGGAGAAGTAAATACTTGAATTTCCTTCATTTATTTTTTGGCCTGGAGCTGATAAGTATATATCTAAAATTATTGTAAGGTTGGTCACCTCAACAATTTTTTTCATACCCAACAAGGAGGTATCATCAACAAATTATAGGTGAGTATGAGAATAAAGATTATGAGTGCAAGACCAACCTTAAATAACCCCAACCAAGTTATGATGCTTCAACAACCCACTCAAATCTTTAGCCACCAAAATAAATAAATAGGGAGACAAAGGGTCTCCGTGTCTTAAAAATCTAAAAGTAGAGAAGGGTGTTGAATGTATACCACTAATAAGAACTGAAAAGGTGACTAAGATCACACAAATAATAGCCTAATCAATCCAATTTGAGCTAAAACCAAATGCAAAAAAAATATTATGGAGGAAAGACTTACTGACCCTATTATTCACCTTGGACATGCTGATATTAATGAACATGTCCTCCTTAGAAGTAGGCATAGAATGAATGGATTCAACAACAAGCACTATACCATCTAGGAACTTCCTACCATGCACAAACCATCATTTCTCCTGAGAGATAAGAGGTCACAAACATTTATTTAATATTTCTATAATAATTTTTAAAATTCTTATAAGAAACATTGTAAAGAGAAATAGGTTGAAAATTTCTAAAGATGAAGCTCCCTCTTTCTTAAGAATTAGATCTAAGAAAGTATTGTTAATGGATATGATCATCTACTTATTTGGAATACAAATTTTCCCAACTCATCCAAAAAAAAGGGTTCTAAAAGAAAATAATTCATACCTTTAGAGACCAAGGAGGGAATGCAATCAAGAAAGATCCTTTCTTCCTCAAGAGTCTAGAAATATTGTTGTACAAACAAAGAGGAAAAGTATGAAACAACCTCCTTGGAGATCTATTTTAAAGAGGACAATTGATCCCCTTGAGAAGACACAAGGGAAGAAATAACATTCCCACTTCATCGACCCTTCATATAATTATGAAAGGAGGTTTTTTTTATCTCCTACCAATAGTTGATCTATCCTAGATTTTTTCTTCCAAAAGATTTCTTCTCAGAGTTTCCATTTAGCCAAATTTCTAGAGTAGGTGGTTTCCTACAACAGTTCCATAGTCATGCCTTCTTCTCTAATATGAAAAGTAATTTTCTCAAGATTCTTTTGTAGATCCAATTTCTCTTGGAAAATATTTCTAAAAGAGCTTTTGTTTCACTTATTGAGCTTATATTTTATAAATTGAATCCTTTTAAAGATAAAAAAACATTGTAGTTCCATATTTAGGCTTCCCTACAAACCACCAATTCTTCACATGGTTAAACAGATCTGAGTCCCGAAGCCATATAAGTTGAAACTTTAAAGGTGGATTCTTTGGACTAGAAAAATAGAACAAAATTAATAGGCCAATGCTTAGAACCCTTACATCCTAAAATATCTAAAGAAGAGCCCCTATTGACACCAATCTAATAATTAGAAACAAGAAATCTATCTAGATGTTTAGAAATTGAGTTTGACCCACATCTTTTGTTAACCCAGGTCAAAGTACGATATTAGCTCCACATCAACCAAATTAAGAAAATAAATATTATCTATTAACATAGAAGAGGTGGGCTGAACGCGATCAATACCTCCTTTTTTCTCATTCAAATTGGTTATTGAATTGAAATATCCTACTAAAATCCATTGAATAGAGAGAAGAAGAGATCTAACAAATCTATTGTGGGACCAAAGTAGAGCCTTACTTGCAAGCTCTAAGAGTACATAAATGCTTGTGAGCAAGATGGTATCTCTCAAATCAAAGCAAGAACCCACCAACGAAATTGAACTTTTACTCCCCAAGCTATAGACCTAAGTAATACTATGGGGATTCTAGAAAGAAGCCACTCCCCCAACATTGCATAGGATCCCAATACATAAAAAATAACCTCCATCCCAAGTTTTGGATGAAATACTAGCCATGTCTTCCACATATAATTTTTTTTCTTGAATAAAATATATATTTGTTCTATGTTCATGGATAAGATCGCGAGAAACTTTTTGATGAGGGATGCTACTCAAACCCCTAGCATTCCAATATAAAATAATCATTTCAAATTTTTAGAGAAATGAGTGTCAATAGTTTTTATGACACCAAATTCCATCAAAGATTCACCAATTAGGTTAACCTTGTCTTGATCCATCTTCCTTCCCACTTGGTGGCCCTTATAAGGATTTATTTTCTTAATAGTTTTTCATTGAAGCCCTAACAAGAGAGGACCTTTATTTTTCATCTTATCTTTATTTTCCAAAATCAAGAAAAATATTTGAATTTTAGTTATCCTCTTTTGGCTCCCTTTGAATCTCATCTATAGGGATTGGATTCTCCCCGCCTACTTGTGCATCCCCAACTTCTTGAACCTCAATAATATTATCAATGAATTCAAGGGTAACATTATTACTAACCAATGAATTACATTTCGATACAAAGGGAGGAATTATATCAGAAGCCATCAAGATGTTGCTAGAATCCAAATCATGCAACTCTTGATTAGTTCTAAAGCTATCATGATCTATTGCAGTCACTTCCTCAAAGCTTTCCCAAACATCAAAATGGTTTCTAGTCTTCCCCATAGGGAAGTTCTTTTTTGGATGGAGAGTCACTTTTCCTTTGTTGTGAGACTTCATCAGAATAAAACCACTTGAGTTAGGTTGATCATTTATGATTGGAGCTTTGCATTTTGCATTTCCATTTACTTTTCACCTAGAGACTCCTAGTTGGGGGGCGAGATTTGTAGGATCTTGTTTTGGGTAATTTCTCTAAAGATGCCCATACTCATGACAAAGGTGACATTTGAATAGAAGGGACTCATATTCCACTTGCTAAATCCAATTCATTTTCCCTAAGCGTATCTACAAATAATATAACAAAGGATTGTTGAGGTCAATATCAACACATATACAGACATAAGTAGTGAATTTTCTCTCAAGAGTCTAATGAGAAGGGCTGAGTGGCTTCCCAAGAACAACATCAATTGAATAGAGAATATCAGATCTCTAGAACTCCATAGGCAATCTAAGGAGAAAAATCCACACAAGGGTTCAAGAGGGGAGATCCTCTATTGGGTCAAAACCAACATGTGAAGGCTTGATAAACAAGCTCACTTGAATATGGAAATACAACCCACCTTCAAAAGCCTTGTTTCTATATGCCATTATTGTAAAAACTACAAAAAATAAACTATTGGGTGTTAGAGTAATTGGGTATTTACTTTATTAATTAAACAATATTTGTTTAATTACGTAAAGTTCCCTTTTACCTCTTTTCACTTAAGCTAACATTAGGTGCATAATAATTAATTACTTTATTAATTATTATTGTGCAAGCCTAGGGTTTTCCTTTTTAGGGTTTTCATCTATATGTAGTTGAAAACTATCTTTTGTATCATTATTCATTTTACATTTTCAGGTGAATACATTGCTCCACATTCTTGAGCATTTCCTTTGTTGCTTCTCTTTGCTTCTCCTTGTAACAGGTTATTTGCTTGCAAAGATCTTTTGGGCTTTTGTGGTGTTGTATCTTCTCAACTCTAACATTAGCGACCAAAACATCCAAATCCCCCTTCGAATAGCAAGTGTTATGAATCCAATTTTCTAAGAAGGGAAAGGAGGCTTGAAAACCCATAAAATAACAAATCAAAGCATGTTTTTATAAATAGAGCACATCCTTAGCAACGATCTCTAGATTAATCACCACAATAGGTTGTACCCAACTTTTTTTAAAACACCCATTAGATCTAGAGTTATCCTCCACTTTAGTACTAGATTGAGCATCATGTGTGGCCTACATAAGAAAGTTTATAACACATTAACGTGCTTATAGGTTGAAACCCCATCCATATGAACCATATATTTGAAAGAAACTAGTAGGGATCCATTAAGACCCCTCCAAAACCATCCATAAGGACTTCTACATTGACTCTACACAAATAACCATAAAAAAATACAAAAGGAGCGAAAAGGAGAGCTAAAGAAACTCATAGCACAACAAAACACCTCCAAGCATAGCCTAAAAAAATGACACACAACCTATTCTAAAAAGAGCACCAACGAGATGAAAAGAAGGGGCACCAAAGCTACTCCAAACACATGTAAACACATGCCTTAGCATGCACATGCCGATGCAAGCACATATGTGCTTCACAACCCATGGTTCCTCCAATGCTACACCAACACCCTCCTTCTCATTGCCATTCTCCTCATCCAATCATTTATCCATTTAATTAAATAATATTTCATTGTTTAATTAAATGATAACTAATTATCCATTTTCAATTATAAATTTTATTTTTCTCATGAGTTAACTCCATCTTCCTTCACCAGTTAACTCCATTTCATTTTAGAATCTTCTTCATCCTCCATTAGTTAACTCTGTTTGTTTTTAGAAACTTCTTCATCCATCATTTGACTTTATCTTTGAATGAAAACTTATTCCACTCATTTATCCAATTATTTAACAAAATACTTCATTATTATCCTCTCATAATTTTGAAATGGAAAACATCCATTTATTAGTTGAGTTGACTCCACAATTAGTTCAGTTAACTTATTATGTATTTGATTTTATCCTCATCTCCTAGTTGATTTTTTCTCAAAAAAGTTTATAAATACAATCATTTCTTCATCATTTTCAGACAGTCACATTTATGCAAATCTATTTTGTTGAAATATATTCTTGATCAAGTCAAAGTGTTATGCTGTTAAGTCATATACACATTTCAATAGGTGAATCAAAATTTATCTTGAGGTCTACATTTAGGTTGTTAGACAGGAATTAGGATTTGATTTCTATTTATACTTTTAAGTCTTTTATTTCTTGTTTTTAATTTTTCTTGCATACATTTTAGTGATCTTGACATGAACATGCAACCCTCTATTCTAATTTTGTTGTCAGTAAGTGTGTTTAAATTGTAGTTTGTAGGGATTTCTAAGAGGTTTGAAATCAAGTTTTTTACTATTTTTAAATGTTGATATTTATTTATGTTGCAAGTATGAAGGTGTTGTCATTGATTTCAACTGGTTGTTATTTTCATTAATGTCAACTGTGTGTTAAGGAAGTTGATTATTGGCTGTATGTCGAGGATATTGAGAAAATTGTAATAAAGAAGGTTTGCAGGTTGTGCATGTATAGTTGAGATGTTGAAGAAGTGTTGTGAGTACATGGAGTTATCCTTATGTTGCTATGTTTGAAGGTATTCAGTGTATGCTCCAGGATGTGCTGTGCGTTTCTTCTGGGTTGATGCTATGCTTGCATGGAATTGAGTTATTGTTCATGATTGTTGGTAGTTGTTATATCCCGAATTCGGGCTTTTGGATCATCATACAGTGCGAGATATTTTCACCAGTATGTGAACTTTGCATTTTAGTGTGAGTGGTTGTGGTATGGGAGAAATGTATTTTCTCTGCATTTATTTGCATTTTGGTTTCAAGACTTGCAGTTCTGCGAATAGGTTGATAAGGTTGCTCTCTTGCTTGGTTCAAGAGGATTTGAGATTTGGTGTTGTTCTTGATGAGTTTCAGAGCTACAATGTATTTCAGTGATTAACAAGGTTATTCAAATGAACGAAATGATCATACTTTTCAGGTGAGGTTTGTTGTGAAGCTTCTGGATGAATTTTCAAGTGTTTATTACTTACTCTAGATTGTGTTCAAGTGAAGTTTGTTGTCTGGAAAGATTGGACCGAGTTAAGGATGCGTGCACTTAATTGTTTTATGTGTTTTGTATGGGTGTTGGCTAACCTTGTGTTAACCACTACTTGTGATGTTCATGGAAGCATGTTGGGACTCATTTAGGTCCTCATTTAGAATATGTATGGGTTGTGCTCATTCTACATCCATCGTAGAATGCTTTAGCACCGACCTAATTTGGATTTATAAATGCAAATCATGTATGAACGACCTTGGAATGGTTTCAAGGTTGAAGACAATATAAGTACAAGTTGAGATGTTTGTGAAAGGAAAGATAGAAGCAAGATAGATGCGAGATAGCGTGTGTGATGTGAGTTTGAGCAGATCAGTGCGAAATTCAAGTGTTGAGTTCCTAAAGGCAGTGAGCTAAAGGTGTACTCTATCTTTCAAGAATGTCTGCAAGTGTGTGAGAAAATTGAGGTGGACTTCTTATTGCAATGAGATAGTTTTCTCCTTGTAACAATTCTCTTCTATCTTCTTTGTAATTCTGTGGTAGTGAGCTTGGGAAGTGAGCCCTCATTGGACAGTGTGTCCTATCTTGGCAGTGCTCCTTTGTATTCGGTTTTGGAATTTTCTTTATATTATGAGCTAATCCTCATCGTGGTTTTTCCCTCATTGGGTTTTCCACATAAATCTAGTGTTATTGTGTGCATGGTTTTACTTCTTTCAGTTTCAGTTTCTGCACTTAGTAATCTAACATATTAGAAAAGTAAAAGGTTATATGAATGCTTGTATATCTAACTTCCATTGAGGGTTTTGAAGTTTAAATTTGCTACAATTGATTCACCCCCCTCTTAGTTGTCATGTTCAACAATTTGTTGTATATACCTTTCTAATGCTTTTTGTTTGCAATATATATGGGAAAATTTCCCTCTAGTCTCCAAAACCATGATTTTTGGCTCCAAAATGCTCTTTAGTTCCCAAAACCATTAGTTTCTAGGAAAAAAACTACCTTTGTGCTATCCAAAACCAAGGTTCACAAGGTGAAGTCCACCTTTTCTAAGGCAAAAATACCTGTTGTGCATGCAATATTGTAGGCCCTTTTTATTATTATAAAACTTCCTCTATATAAGGTAGAAACTAGTTGATATTGTAGTTTCCAAGGTAATAAATACCTCTCAAATCAAAACTAGTTGAAACTACCTCTATAAGATTAAAAATGTGCATGTAATACACTTGAAACCACATACTTTTCTATCAAAACTAGCTCATCACTATTCAAAATTGTGAATATTTTTGTTTAAAGCACTCTATATTGTCAAAATCAAAAGTATTTTTATTTAAAACTCTATATTGTGAAAATATATGGTATTTTAAAAAACACACTATTATTTCTATTAAAACCATGTTGTCCAAGGTAAAAATTTCTATCTTTTGGGTGAAATCATGTTATCCAAGGTAAAAACTTCCCTATTTTATGTTTAAAATTGCCTTATTCTTGTTCAAAACTACCCTATATATTTAAAATTGGCCCATTCTCACTCAAATTTCCCTATTTTTTATTCAAAATAAAATAAAATAAGGTTGTAATGTTTTAGAGTTTTGATTTTATTTGTTTATTCTAATCCCTTGCTCTTATTCATACTTAGAGGACTTATACTAGTTCCCAACACCATTCTACTTAGCCCTTTGTTACATAGTTGATAAGGAGTTAGTGCTTAGGGGGCCTAAAGGACCTCCCCCCTCTTCTTTGCACATCATAAAATTTTTTCCTTCACAAAACCACTTATACATTTTGATGTACTAATCATATTTTTAATTTTTTGTTGTAGACATTAGAAAGCTAGTTATGAGATAGACATAATGGATCAGGCTATTCCTCCAAATCACACACCAAAAATTAGGTAAAATTTTCCAAAGTGATTTCTTCTTTTTAAATCTTCAAACAAGCATAAATTTCACGTACTAACTCATTTTTTGATGATTTAAAAAAACTTACTAGAATTACATAAGGATTCTAATTGCATGCAAATGTAGCATACCAGACAAAGAAACAAATTCATAAGACCTTTGATGTATTGGTTTTGTAGGATGACTATTTAGAAGGCAAGTTTCATAGATTTTTTTTTCTATTTCCCGCGTGTGTCTTTTTCAAACTACTACTTTGAGGGATTAAAATAAATATCCATACTTCAATTTGGTTAATTAAATAACTAATGTATTTTAAACCCAAAAGTGTGTGTGTGTGTGTGTATTCTCTTCTCTCGCTTGCTTGTGTGAACTTGAGAATTAGAAACACCACTTCTTCAAATTTTATTTTTAGGATGTCTACCTCAAATTTCATCACCAAGGGGAGGACCCCAACTCCAGTGTTCCAAATACATATCTCTTGGAAGTTGCGATTGTCATTTGGGCTGATCCCCTTTATACTTTGGGGAAGTGAGGGAGAAGGGTGGGTTACCATCTTATCATAACTATTTGACATTTTTGCACTTTCAAATTCACAAATTAGGCCTCACATGCCCTTGTGGCATATCAAATATTCCCCTAGAAATCATGTATAACATAGATAAGAACTTTTATATATCTTTTAGTATGGTACAAGGAAACTAGATCATCTCTTAAAGTTATTGAAAATGTACCTCCACATGTTGGGATAGAGCTAACCTTGGGTGAAGCCTTTTCCCATACTTGGTATGGTATTTTTGTGCAATGAAACTCTCCAGGAAACTATCCCTCATATTAGTAGATGGTATAAGTAGTTGATTCTATTGTGGGCCCACACTAGGAGTCACTTGCACCTGATTAATTTTAGGATTGTTCTTGTGTCTTTTTATTTGTGATTGTTAGGTTAGAACCTCCCCACTTGAAGCCAAAAGAGGACATTGTCCTTTGAGCCTTATTTTTAAAAATCTTTTCTATATTTTTCTTATTTTAAGTTTTCAAAAAACCAAAAAGGTCTTTGATTGTTTGTCTTTACCTTTCATTAAGGTTTAAATACCAATAATTATTCATCAAGCCCAACAAATCCACTTTATAAACACTAGGATTAACCATCCTCTACATCAAAACCCAAAACCCACTTACCTTAGAGTTTGACCCACCTTAATTAATCAAAAAATTCCTCATACCCACACATCATTCCCATCTATGATACAATTAATCCAAGCTTTACCAAATCTTTCTTTACCCTAGCCATCAATTTCTCAACTAACCATGATTATTTCTTACACTTCATCACAAAAACTTGTAACATATTACCTTCCACCCATTAAATTTCAACCTGCTTACCAGAAACCACCTTTATAATAGCAATAAAGTATCTACCATCTCTAAACTCATCCAAAATTGTCCCTCAATAACCACCTAAGTTCCAAAACAACACAAGATTTAGTCACCCATCCATCTACTCTCAATAACAAGAATCTACAAGCTTTATTCATCCATCTATCTATCCTCAATACCAAAATTCCATAAACTTTGTCATATCCCAATTTCTTTACTTGCATTTTATAATAGTTGAAATAATTGAAAAATGAAATTTATCCGTTATTGTTTATGGGTTTTGATAGATGTAATAATATTTGGAAAAAAATGATTATCTTTCAACTTTATGATTTGAGAGGATTATTTGGTAATGATTCGGTTTAGGTTACTAATGAACAACTGCAAGTGCAAGAGTGTGTGTATGTAGGAATAGGTTGAAGAACGAGAACATGGTTGAGGTAGGAATGCTTGGCCGGATGACAAACGGTAAGCAAGACTGGAATTTGGAATCTTACACACCATAGTAGACCTTGACATCTACATTTGTCTTGCAATTGATAGATATCATTCTTGCTTGTATGAAAATCATGAATGGTTAAATAGGCAATCTTGTGAAAGAAACAAATTTATTTCATTGCTTATCTTACCTTGTCTAATCCAAAGATAATTTTGTAATGGTATTGGAAATGTATTTGATTATACATAAATATCATGATAAGAATGTCTGTCTTATTTATTCTTATGGAATAACTTGAATGTAAGCTCTTGATAAAGGAAAATAAAAATGCGTGTTTATGAATTTGAATATACATACATACATACATACATACACACACACATATATGTGCCTATGTGTGTGTAACTATGCATATATATATATACATATAAATATACATAAATATATATACAAATATGTTGTAAAGGATTATATGATGAGTGTTTATTTTATTTGAAATCTTGTTTATGAAAACTATATGGAAGGAAATGATAATAGTCAATAATCACATAACCCCCTTCAAAATTGAGCAAGGACGATTCCTCCCATATTGGAGTAAAGGGTCGAATAATGCACAAAAAACATGGGAGTGGGCAGCTAAGTGGTGGAGGTATGGAGAATCAAGACCACTCAAAATATAGTATGCAAAATTGGTGGACATAGGGGAAAACTTTTGGAAAAAGAGAGGAGATAATCTAGGAAAAAGATAGAGAGAGGATTCGGGGAAAAAGTAGAGGCAGAAGGAACGAAAAGGTGGTAGCTGTTTCCAATTTGTAGAACACACAAAGCATTCGAATTGCAAACATAAGTGGTAAAATTGATACCTTCTCAGAAAGTTTTCCTTCAAAATGTTTGACTATCTTTGAGCAAAGCTCGGGCTTAATGAGATTCAAATGACCTATTATTATCTTTGTTTATACTTTGTTGCTGTGATCATGGCCTTGAATTTTCATTATATGTTATGTAATTTATTTTTAGATAGCCACATTTGGTGGGTAAAAACCCCATTTTACCTTCATTGTATGTATCAACATGCATGAGCATGATCAAATTTGAAGGACTGTGTTCAGGCTCTAGCCCGCATGTTTATTTTACCATCATTTCTTGAGGATGTCGATATGTCCTCTGCAATGTAAACAACATTTATGGTGTTATTCACTCAAGATTCCCAATCGAATTATACTATCGTTCATAACATTACATATTTGCTATGTTATTTGGGGCCGAATGGTATGGACCATTTGAGCTTGATTCTTGGATCAGAATGATCCATATCATTCTACTCCATATATATATGATAATGAGCGGCTCTATCACTAATTTTTGTGCAAGTTGATGGATGATATACGCCGTCCTATTCAAAGCTTTAGTGTGGGTTGAACATTACCGACCCAATGTAATAAATGTATGGATTTGTATGGGAGAATGTCCCTAAGTTATGCTATTATTTTCATTTATGTCAAACAATCATGCATCATTCAGATGAGAAGAATGGAACGACACCATCATTCTAGAATAATTGTGTTTTAAAATGTCTTTCAAAACAATAATGCATGAAATTTATTGGTATGCCATGTGGTCTGTCAATAGGCCTTAACAGGCTGAGGGTGTATGGAACCCTCATGGTGTTTAAGCAAGTCTTCCTTATCTCTTTGACGGGCATGTGTATATATATATGTACACACACAAATATATATGCATGCTTGGTCGATCTTGTGTATGAAGCACCACATATTCGAATGGTAATTTATACTCTGTTTTATTTTACTTGATAGAATATGTTCCTCGGGTATGAAGACGATAACACCATTGAAATAGTAAAAAGGGGAATAAGTCAATAGCACGAATAGGGCTAATCGACCCTAATATCTTTGATGTATTTAAACATATATTGTGTGTTTTTAATAGATGATCAGAATGTAAAGTTTATCACAATGTTTTGAATTATACAATGAGATTTAACAATACTTAGTTAAACACTGAACTTGTTTGTCTATCGAAACAAAATGAAGATAGGAAAACATTGCACCTTCATCAAGAAACTCAAACTGACGATTTGCCAAGAATTAATTCTAGTTCTTGTAATGTCTCTGGAATTGGCTTTTCTTTTATTAAAATTAATCGACCTTGCATCGTTTAGTTGGACGAGAACTTGTGCACCAGATGTAATCAATGTATCTTAAATCTGGAAATCTGCATGTAGAATGGAATATATTTTATTCTTAAAGAATGTATACACATATACAAACTGTGATTAATCTACATATATGTGGACATGCATAAAATCATCATTTATGCACATACACATACATGCGGTATACCTTCTTATTTTATCATAATTACTCATTTGATTCTTGTTAGATTAATTTCATTTGCAAAGGAAGGGAAAACTGTAGAACGAAACAACATTGATGAGTAAATGTGAAACTTAATGATAGATAATTGATGAATAGTTACACCCCGTCTTGTTGTTACTGAGTTACATTTACCTTCACGAGTAAATAGGATGATGAATGCAATCATGATTTTGATATGTTTGATAAAGGAATTAAATACTGAAATAGGTATTAAAGATATAATATCTTTGAAGGAGTAATTATGTTTATAATGATGAAGTACAATGAAAGGATATGTATTGCAATATGAATATTCTAATATTTTATGATGAAAGTGGATTTCATGTGAACGTCTAACTATTGTTGCAAATATGCCAAGATGGATGCAGGTATAGGTTCACACCTTTGGAAGGGAGGGGAAGTATCACTTAGGAGAAGTGCTTGTTCAGGTAACCCTTAATAAACCTAATTGAGCTTTCACACACACTCACTTATAGAATGGTTGAGCCAAGTCATAGTTTCGAGAAATTGGCAAGTCACCCTTTAGTCATACTTGTGCTTGAATTAGAAGGATCAAGATTTATGTGGTGAGCATTCTTGGTTTGTGACAAGTGTTTGGTGCATGTGAGTTCTTCCTTTTTTGGCTATGTGTAATCGATGATATATATATACACCACATGCATATATATATATATATATATATATATATATATATATATATATATATATACACACCACATGCATATATATATATATATATCGGTCGATAAGTTGGTATTTATATGGGGCTGATTGTCTAAGCGAATATATATATATATATATATATATATATTTATATACACGTATGAGTTGACGTGATGAAATGTCCATATGAGCACGTTGATATATGTATGTATGCGTGTATGTGTGTGTGTGTGTGTGTACATATGATATTGTTATGGAATTGAAAACCTAAATATATGAGTTTAATTATCAAGGAAATGATATGTATATATATATATATATTAATGTGCATGTATGTATTGATGAAAATAGAGGTGTCCATACAAGCATATTAGTACGCATATGTATATGTGTTTATATGCATATATACACATGCATCAATATGTGAATATGCATATATTGATATACATGTATATATGTATGTATTTATACCTATACATATATATATGTATATATTAGCCTTTTATGTGGTGGACATTGGAGACACAAATGCAATATTGGGAATTCAGTGGCTGCGTTCATTGGGAGAGATCTCTCAACTTTCAGACTATGGAGTTAAAATTCAAATTGGGTGGTAAGAATGTGGTCTTGAGAAGGTTGTCTAATGAAGGACTGCATGCTGTGACCTACAAACGCATGGAAAAATTATTTAGACATGATCAGATTGAGTGGGCAACAAAGTGTATTGTCATGCCTTTAGTCACGAAGGAGGTCAAAAGGTCCTATCTGTCTGATGTACATGAGCTCCTTACCAAGAGGAGCAAGGTATTTGGTAGTATACCTCCAGGTAGACCATTGGATAGGGGGATTGAGCATGTTATTGAGTTAAAGGAGGGAGCCAAGCTTGTCATTACCACTCCCTACCATCATTCGAAGAGGCATAAAGATGAAATAGAGGACATTCGGGAGCTGATAGAGATGGGGCACATAAGACCAAGCAAGAGTCCATTTGCTTCTTTGGTGGTTTTGGTGAAGAAGAAGGATGGAACTATGCGCATGTGTGTGGACTACAGGGAGTTAAACAAGAAGACAATCAAGAACAGGTATTCAATTCCACACATAGATGATTTGATAGATGAGCTACATGGGGCAGTTTACTTCTCTAAAATTGACTTGAGATCAGGTTACCATCAGATTAGAGTAAGGGAAGAGGATGTGGAGAAGACTGCGTTCAGGTGCCACTTTGGACACTTTGAGTTTTCAATCATGCTCTTTGGCTTGAAAAACATACCAGCTACTTTACAGTCATGCATGAATAGAGTTTTCAACAAGTAGCTCCATAATTATGTTATGATATTCTTTGATGATATAATTATCTTTAGTAAGTCTTGGGAGGAGCACTTGAAACACCTAGATGAGGTGCTTGGCATTTTAGAGAGGGAGTCTCTATTTGCAAAGGAATCCAAATGTGAGTTTGGCATGACTGAGTTACTTTATTTGGGGCACATCATTAGTGCAAATGGTGTGCGAGTAGACCCTAATAAAATTAAGGCAATACAAGACTGACCAACACCTACAAATTTATCACAACTTAAGGGGTTCTTTGGGTTATGCGGTTTCTATAGGAGATTCATGAAAGGGTTCTCACAGGTTGCTACCCCACTTACTGATTTGAAAAAAAAGGGGGCGTTCACTTGGTCCGAATCAACACAAAGATATTTTGATCAGTTCAAGGAATTAATGAGCACATGCCCTGCATTAGCTATTCCGGATTTCACTAAACCATTTGAGCTTGAGTGTGATGCTTCAAGAGAAGGTATAGGGGCTGTCCTAATGCAAAAAAAGCATCCAATAGCATTTGAGAGCAAAAAATTAAGAGGGGCTGAAAGAAATTATTCCATATATGATAAAGAGATGTTAGCCATCATGCATGCTTTGGCTAAGTACAAACAATACCTAATTTGGGGCAGATTTGTAGTGAAGACAGATCATAACAACCTCAAATATTTCTTAAATCAAAAGGATCTAAGTGAAAATCAGAAAAAATGGGTGAGCAAACTTCATGCCTTTGACTTTGACATTGAGTATGTGAAAGGGAAATAAATATAGTTGCTGATGCACTTTCTAGGAGGCCACATTTGTGCATTATTTATGAGATAGCAACAAATTGTAGAGAGGAAATATAGGTTGATTATGCAAAGAATTCATTCACAAGTAGTATCCTAGATGGCACCTTGAATTATGAGAAGTATAGAGTGAAGGGTGGACTAATTATCTATAAAGAACCAATACTCCTTGTGGCTGAAACTAAGTTTTTGGAACAAATTTTGAAGGCATTTCATGACACTCCATTGTCTGGTCACCCAAGATTCTATAAGACATACAAGAAGATTTGTGAGAGGTTCTCATGGAAAGGGATGAAATATTACATAACCAATTATGTTCGTGAGTGTCAGGTGTCAACAAAATAAAAATGAGCACACATTTCCTACTGGTCTGCTACAACCATTACCCATTCCCACTAAAAAATGGGCAACTATAACTATGGACTTCATCATAGGACTTCCCAAGGTGCAAGGGAAGGATTGTATCTATGTGGTAGTGGATAGATTGATGAAATTTTGCTCTTTTCTTTGCTATATCAGCAGGGTTCACAACATTACAGGTGGTAGATTTGTTCTTCAAGGAGGTGTTTAGACTACATGGGGCACCCAAAAACATCATAAGTGACAGGGAAAAAATTTTCATGAGTTTTTTTTGGCAAGAATTATTCAAGCTATGTGGTACAAAGTTGACTCCCAGCACTAGTTACCACCCCTGAACAGATGGATAGACTGAAATAGTTAACAAGTGGTTGGAGGGTTACTTGAGAAATTATGTTCAGGGGCAGCAAAGGGCTTGGGTTAGATGGCTGCACCTAGGGGAGTTTTGCTACAATTCCACCTATCATATGTCCATCAAGATGTCAACATTCATGGCACTGTATGGGTATGAGGCTCCTAGCTTCATTGATTTACTATTTGGTGATTGTCAGGTGCCCAGGGCTAAGGACTTCTTGCAGGAAAGTCAGGATATCATGAGGTCATTGCGAGAGAACATACAATAGGCCTAGAATCAACAAAAGTTGTATGCTGATCAACATCGGATTGAGAGAGAATTTGAGGCAGGTGACATGGTTTATGTCAGGCTATAGCCCTGCAAGTAGTCCACTCTCAAAAAAAGTGGAGTAGAGAAGTTGAAACCTTGATTCTATGGCCCTTTCAGAGTAACCAGTAAGGTTGGTGAGGTTGCATATGAGTTGGAGTTACCAGAGGACAACATGGTACACAATGTCTTTCATGTATTACGCCTTAAAAAAGTGCTTGGGCATAATGTGGTACCTTCAACAGTGTTACCCCCATTGGATGAGGAGGGGAGATTGGAGCTTGTACTAGAGGCAGTTATTGATTTCAGGGAGAGGTCGTCAAGAGGAGAGTGATTACTGAGTACTTGGTTAAGTGGCGGGATGAACCAGTTGAGGATGCTACATGGGAGAGTGAGTAGATACTTTAGCATCTAGTGCTACGATTTCTTGAGGGCAAGCAATCTTTGGGGAGGGAAGACTATAATTTCCCCTCCTAGCCTCTGATCAGTGGACATTCCCCTAGTCAGTTTCCGAGTTCCGGTTGGCTAGGAGGTTCAGTTAGGAAATCTTTTTCTAGTGGTGCTTGGTCAGTGATTTACTATTTTTAGCATTTAATAAAAATAGTAAGTCTATTTTTGGGGGCTTTGGTTCTGGCCAGGATGGTTCGTGCAACATTTCCAGTTGATTAAGTCATTATGGGGGAAATATTATAATATTAATTAAGGTTCTTGAAAAGTGTGCAAGATAAAGTGACTTTATAATTTTAAGTTATAAAAAGGGGTTATAAGGGGACGACTTAAAAGGTGACCAAGGCGCCTAGTCTCTTCACTTGAAGTTGTTTTTAAAAGTTATTTTAAAATGATATCTCTTGGGGTGCCTAAAGTGGAGGCAAATATTTGAATAAAAAATAAAATTATAAGTGACTTCCAAAGGGCGTGGGTTTAGGGTTTTGGGCGCCCAAACTCAAGAAAGAAATAAAAGTCAATTTGGAGGCTCATTCTTGGATATGATGGAGTTATTTTATAGGGATATGCTGCTGGTTTGAAGCCGGAGATTGAAAGATGGAGTTGAGGATGATACCCCTTAGTTTCTAAGACTAGCCCCGACAGTGAAATACCTTGCTCAGGCTGGTGTTGTGTGATTTCATCCAGAGATGACAACTGTGCTCACAAGATGAAGATTTATCAGTATTTTTAGGTGGATTTCAGTGGATTTTGGTGTGGTGTGCTTCTACTTTCAGTTTGGTGTGTTATTTTGGCTTTTTTCTAGAGTTTCTACTCATGCTTGGGAAACACGTTTTTGCTCATAAGTCAAAAAGGGAAAAAGATTTCTTTGTGGGTATTTAATCTTCCTATTCCTCTATCCTAGGTGATCATTTCAAGTGCTGGTTTGGAGTTTTTGGTGAAGGTTCTAATTTTTAACATCAAGTTGCCCTCCTGAGAAGTACGACCTTGACTGGGTGTTGTACGACTTCAAGAAAGAGCCACTTCCTTCAAATCTGTAGGCCGTTGTGTGGAGTTTTGTGACTGGGAGAAGGGCGTTAGTACTTGGTTGAGTTGGTTGATGTTATGGTTTCATTGCATGATGGTTTGAAGAACTTTATCTGCTGATATCTCAATATTCCAGGTCTAAATTTTTTTGTGTTAAGTTTGTAAATTGCTCCTTATTGACTACAATATTTTGTACTTTAAAATCAGATTGTTGCTATAAAAAAGGTGTGTTGTTTCTGATATATCTTTTAGCAATTTATATCTCTGTTATGCTATTTCATGAATTGTTCTATGCACATGTGAAAACCCTTATCAAACATTACAAAGAAAACACTCAAAACATTTACCACAACAAAGCAACAAATAGGGAAAAAACAAAAAAAAAAAACATGTAAGGGGGTTGTTTATTACAACCAAGTGGAATAACTTTGAATGCTTATTGAATATGAGTGTGTAGATGGATTTATTGTTGTGCCATTCTAAACCAAGAGAGACCAAGGAAATAGTCAACGCATAAGCTTATATTTGATGCACATAGCTTGTATTTAATGAATAAGTAATGCTAATAAAAGGGAAGTCGACTCATTTGTTATGTGTCAAATTCTTTGGCAATGACCAAGTCAGCTAGGTAATACACAATCAATAAGAGTATTGAATTATTCTTAAGTGAAACAACAAGCTAAATGATAGGGAATATGGTGAATTGTTGGTGCCATATTATGAACTCAAAGATTCATTAGAAGTCTCTTAAACCTGTAAGTTAGTTTCCAGAATAGAACATGTGCAAATAGGAATCGGTCAACATGTTGTTGGGAAGAAAAGAGTTGATTTGCTATTCAATTTGGATGAATAGTGAGATAGGAATTTGCCACCTTTTGATTATCAAGCTGAGTCAATTGAATTGAGTTGAGAAGTGTCAATTCGTTGGCCTTGTTTCTAGCTTGTATATGCTGGGTTTTGGGTATAAATAGAGGCACTCTTACCTCATTTGGATACACATTCACTTGCAAATCTGTTGCATTTATTATTTGAGATATTATTGCTTAAGCTGAGAGTTTCTTTGTGAGAGAATTGTAAGGATTTTAGTGTGAATTTTTGTGAGGAATTGAGGGGAATTTCAAAGTTGATTCTTGGAGTAGGCTTGATTAAGGAACCAATGGGTCAAATTGGTTATAGCGTATAACAAGCATGAGATTCTACTCTCTTTATGTTTTATTTATTTTGTGAAAGATTAAATGTATTGTACATTTATTTTGGAATGCATTAGATTGCTTGAAATAGAGCACTGATCTATTCACTTATTAGAAAAAAAAAAGAATCTGGTTGTTATGATTTCCTTGTGGGTGTTTTTATATACTCCATATTAAGGAATGAATATTGTCAATAGTATTATATACTAGATTTGATGAAAGCTTGAATAACATAAGGGGGTGATTTAATACTCTTACATACCCTATATGAGAATTCAAATGATGATGTTTCTATACATAGAAGTTTACACTACATGTATAATGTGAAATGTATCAATGTCATGAAGTGAATTGACACTGTTAGCTTATAATGCTAGGAAATCTTAGGAATGATAAGGTTTAAGAATACATGAACAGTGATAGTATGAAAGATATGATAAGATGAGACATCATATTGATAATCTATACTTGAATGATCACTTGATCATTACTTTACTATTGAAAGAAACCTTAGGTTTAGAGTAACCTATTTGGGTCGAGAAGTATATTTGATTAATGATTGAAACCCTAGGTTAAAAATTACCTACTAGGTTGGAATATTTACTTAATTACCCATTGGAACCAATAGGTTGAGGATAACTTACTTGGATGGGTTATGTAGTTGAGATTTTTTTGAAGCACATAGGTTGAGATTAACCTACACAATCAGACTGATTGTTGATTATTGATTATATCTGAGATTAGGGTATACCAAGGTTGAGACTCACCTATGTGATTAAGTTGATCACTTGAGTTTATGAATTACTACTTGATTGGAGTCATACGTGGGATTACCTATTGAGTTTGAGTTGTTACCTATTTGGTTGCTTTATACTCTTAATGTGAAGTCATATTGTTGAAAATATTCTACTCTTGAATAACCCTTTTTACTAAGGAGATTACACTCTCAAATAAAATCTCTTCGATTGAGGTCATTTATTAATGAGATTATACTCTTTATGAGAATCACTTATTGTCGTGATATATTCCTGAATGGAGTTAGTTATTTATGAGTATTTATTTTATGATAAGATGAAGCTTATGTAGTTATACTTTAGAACATAAGGTTATTCTTGGGATTAGATTGTCCAGTGAAGGGAATAAGTTATTTCTAGGATTAAATTGTCTAGTGAAGGGAATAGCTTGTATATGTGAATACTGGAGAGTAGTATCTTTGTGATTTGAAAAGGGAATAGGTTGTTTATGAGGTTAATGATTACCTATGGAAAGAAATTACCTAAGCATAGTATATGAATGGTCATAATCCAAACCAAGCTATGGTAGTGTATGTGAATAGGATGATTGTCACTTGAAGTACTGGGTGAGAATACTTTGGCCAAAGTAGTGTAATTTTCCACTAGTTGCATTGTCAATTAATTGTGTTCCTTTTATACATGCTAGTTCAGGATTATAGTGTGTAAAAGTTCTAGTTATGTAGGACACAACACTAAGTTCAAATAAGCTATGGTTATGGGGTTTTACCAGCCATTCTCTTCATCGAAGGGTAGGGCCATCTTGCCATATCTGGGAGACGTGCGGGGGACCTTAGTTAGTCCGTGGTTGGTAGAAAAGCGCTTGAGTGATGCTTCTCCTCATCTGTTGGAAATCGATGTTTGATGATGTTTGCACTAGTATTGGGGACAACTAGAGTGTATGCACCAAGGAATGGGGACATCTAGAATGTATGCACCAATGCGGTGACATCAAGACCAGTTATATATCTATTACCAATAAATCTTAGGAGAGCTACATATGTATGTATCATGTACCCATTTATATGGAAGGATGCAATCATGAATGATAAACTTGAGTTTATTCAATATGAAATCTATGTTATGGAAATATTTGTGAAATTACAATGAAATGCAATGGAAGTTTGGAGTAGTGTTTATTTCAAATGTGCATATATTTTACATTATGAATTTTTTTTATTACTATGTTATGGCATCATGGATCATTCACTTGAGGTGAAAACTTTGAAATTTTACTGAGTAGAACACCGGGGTTGTTACATGATACCTATATGGATGTTCTTGAAATATGTCAACTACTTATATGATGAAATGGGTCATGATGAAATGATACAAAAGTACTAGATAGACTGTAGCATATAGATGTAGGATTCTAGTAGATGGTCTAGAAGGGAGGGATACCCCTTTTATTTATGAGAAAGTTCCCTTCCGAGAAAGGGTGCCAAAGATTGTAGATTTTTCTTTTTCAAAATCTTATTTAAGTTGCATATGCAACATGAGCTTGGCCAAGATTTGCAGTCATTATTTGGAATATACTATTTATTTATTTATCCTTTCTTTGTCTTTACCTAACTAGGAACTTGAATGTTCTAATAGTAGATAAAAATGCATGTAGTTAGGCATGCACCAAATTCCACCTTGCAAAGTGTATCTCTTTTTGAGTGTTCTATGCAGGGTCGGGTATTCTTCAATGGACAAAAGAATTCCAAAGAAGCATAGCTTTGTGCTTGGGTGGAAAAGCACCCGAACCATGTTCTTGTCCACCAATGGAGGCAAGTTATTGAAGAGGAACTATAGTGGAATTCCATATTATTTGATGTACTTGTATCATTGATGTAATTATTGTATTGAATATGTGGCGATTGAATACCAAGTCAAACTATGTATATTGACTATTAACATTTGGAAATGAATATGTACAAATTCTTTTCTTATTTATGGACATGAAATTGCTATGTAGGATAATAGATATGGAATTAATGGCTTAATTGTTGGTGTGAATAATTCTTGTACCTAGTTAATTCCTTTACTAGGGACTTAGGGGACTTAATTCACATGTTAAGTTTACTTAGGATAAAAGATTCCTTCTAAAAATCTTAGTTGTCTTATCTAGACTTTACGCTTTCCTAGGTAGTTATGAGTTAGTTGTCTCATGTGATAGGATTAAGACACTTGTCATGATCTTGTCTAGTCCTATCTCTCATCCTTGGCTTTATAAGCAAGGAATCTTAAGCATATTTTGCATTATATTATAAGCATTGTATCATATTGCAATTCTTGTTTAGTGGAATAACATCTTCCATTATTGCTTCTCTCTATTTCTTGTGGAGGTTATTTGGTGTTGCAGATTGAAGATCTTGGGTTGCTCACTTCAAGATGGTATCAGAGCTTTGAATATGGCAAGCCCTTTCCATTTCTTTTATTAGAGAGTTTCCATCAAGTTTTCTATTGTGATTTTAGTTTCTTGTATAATCTTGCAAATCAGAAAGGGTTTGCAAATTTATTTTTTAATCCTATATTGCATGCATGAATTTTGGTGAGATTTGGTGATTGCAACACTTTTGGCTATAGTGGTAGTATTTTAGGCCATCCCATTGCGTCCAGAAGGCTCGAGAAAGTCAAATTTGGCTTTTGTTTCACTCAATTTGGTCACCATTTGCAACTTTAGCAAACAAGGGTTTGATGCAAGCCATTTTTTATTGGAGCCGTCTTCAAATTTGCTTTAGAAATCTTGCTTTCACTCATTTTTAGGAAAAACAATTTTTGGGTTTTGTAGCCAGGGTTGAAATATGAACTAGGCATCTTTTAGATTTTGCAAATCTTTCACATATATGAACTAGTCATTTTTTTGTTGATTGAAGGTTAATTTTTTTTTTTTTTCATCTTTTGCTTGTTGGATCAAAAAATGAGTTTTGGGTTTTATTCTTAGCATCAAAATATTTTTGGTTTTTGTTATTGTCCACAAATAGTGAGTAGATTTTTCAGAAATCAAATAAGAAGTAAACTTCTTTTGGTCAAAAAACCCCTTTTCAAATGATTTCTGGTTTTTATTCTTAGCATCAAAATATTTTTGGGTTTTTGTTATTGTCCACAAATAGTGAGTAGATTTTTCAGAAATCAAATCAGAAGTAAACTTTTTTTGGTCAAAAAACCCTTTTTCTTGTAGACTAAATTCAACATTTAAAAAAAAAATCATAACTTTTGTCCATGGTGTTGGATTTCTGCAAGCAAGATATCGTCGAAAAGCTGGTTCGACAAACTTTGTAGTAGTGCAGGTGATTTTTCCAAATTTGACATTTTTTGCTAGTTTTTTCAGCTTGAAGGTACAGGTGCATTTATTGCTTGTAATTAGCATAACCTTTGCATATGAAGTCGAAATTTGACAAACTTTGTTTTTAAATTGCTCAGAAAATCACAAGGAATTTGATTGTAACCTTCTTTCTTAGTTTTGGCAAGCTCTTTTTTTTGAAAATATTAAAAATCACCGTGTGTTATAAACTGTTGATTTGAGCTTGTCACTTGTACAAATTGCAAAATTTATTCATTGTAATTTCCTGGGGTGGGGGGTTGCAAATTGTGTTTTAATACATTCTGAGGGGGTGAAAGGCACAATTTAAGTAAAACATTGTCTTCTTTCTTTTGGTGTTCATGATAGATCTAAGGAAAATTTAACCACTCACTCCACATAATTATCATATATGGAAGCTTAAAATGATGCAATTGTTACATTCTAAGGGTCTATGGCCAATGCTAAATGTAGAACAACCTGAATTCATAAGGGAATACAAATTTTTTTCCATAGATGTAAAAGGGATGAAGCAAAAGGACCCATTGGCTTACATGTATCTGATAACTTGTTTCATATTTCAGAGTGTATAATACCTAAGAATGTTTGGGATAAACTTGAAGAATTGTATGGTAAAACAAATTAGTTCAGAGTCTTGCAACTTCAAGTAGATCTTCAAGCACTCTCTCCATATGCATTTCCTTCAATTCAAGATTTCCTTGCATAATTCAAGTTGATTTTGTCATAGTTGAAAGGATGTGGCCATGATATATCTAGTGATGCATGTATCTTCTTGATTTTGTCTAAGTTGAGAGACCCTTATCAAATTTTTTCTACTTTCTATTCATCTATGGATGCCATGGGGAAAGATTACAAAATGCCTTCATTTGAGTTGTTTTGTGAGCGTCTTACTAGGGAGGAGGCCAAGTTAATTCAGTTGGATGCCCTACCTAATTCTAAGAATCATGCTCTAATGGCCCAATCATCCAAGGGTAAAGGAAAGAACAAGAAGAAGCCCATGAAAAAATCATCTTTAGGTAGTGAAACTCCCTCCAAACCAAAACCAAAGAATAATCAAAAGTCCACTCCATCTCCTTCTTCTTCTACCTTTGAAGATTCTACTTCCAAGTCCAAGAAAAAGAAAGGAGATCCTTGTTTATTTTGTGGAAAAATTGGGCATGATGCAACTCATTGCTTTAAGAGATTGGAGGCCTTGGAGGAAGCTATGAATAAGCACAAAATTTTAGTTTCTAAGCCTTCTTCCATGGGAAAAGGTCAAGCTCTTTCAGCATGGGCCATTCATTCATCTTCAGATAGTTGGATTCTAGATTCAGGTGCTTCACATCACATGAACAATTCATGTGATCTTCTTGATTCCATTGTTCATACTTCTACCTCTTAGATTGCAGTTGGGAACTCTTCATAGATTCTAGTTTTGGGGATAGGCTCCATTTAGATGCTAGATGGGTGCATTGAGGATGTTCTTGTTCCTGATATTTCAATGAATCTACTTTTCATATATCATATTTGTCATTCTGGAGATGGGAAGTCAGTTGAGTTTACTCCACAAAATGTGACTATTAAATAGTTGTAGGATCCTGAGAAGGTTGTTGCTACAGGGATAGTTGATCATGAGAACCATTTGTATCGGTTTGATGGCTTTGAGTCTTCATCAGGTTCTTGTTTTGTTGCTCATGTCGATTCAATGAGCAAACTTTTGCATGAAAGATTTGGGCACTTGAACTATAGATATCTTCAACAGATGCAAGCACATAACTTGTTGGTTGGTCTTCCAAAGATCTCTTGCACAAATGGTGTTTGTCAAGGTTGTGTTCTTGGCAAGCAACATCAAGATCCTTTTCCTAAGGATCAAGCTATGCGTGCAACCACACCCCTTGAGTTGGTTCATAATGATCTCATGTCATTCGCAACTCCTTTTTCAGGGGCTAAGTATGTGCTCACATTCATTGATGATTTTTCCCGATGCACATGGGTCTATTTTTGAAGCTCAAGAGTGATGTTCTCACCAAATTTAAGACCTTCAAAACATTTATGGAGAAGCAGTCAATTTTTTCTCTTCGATAGATACGCACAGATAATGGGGGTGAGTATGTCAATCAGGCATTTTAGGATTTTTGCAGTGAGCATGGTATTCTTCATTAGCACAAAGTTCCTTACACTCCTCAATAGAATGGTGTGGTGGAGAGAAAGAACATGACTCTTAGGGAAATGGGAAATTGTATGATTCAATCTAGGTCCATAGCTCCAACATTTTGGGCCGAAGCTATCAATTGTGCCAACTATTTTTAGAACCGTATACCCCACAAGGCAGTGCAAAATATGAACCCCGAGGAGGCTTGGTCTCATCACAAGCCTAATGTATCCTTCTTCAGAGTATTTGGTAGTGAGGCTTGGGAATTCATTCCGGATGGTCGACGTAAATCCATGGAGAAGAAGAGTCAACAATACATCTTTGCTGGCTATTGTGAGGACGTGAAGGCATACAAATTGTTTGATCTTGACACATGAGAGGTTCATTTCTGATGTGATGTTTAGTTTGCTAAGTCCTTCACATAGACAAATCCTCCTTCAACGTCTTCTTCATCACAAACTACTCAATCTTCTTCAGTTGATGATGCTTTGCTACTTGAGGAAGATTTTGATGATGGTCTTGATTCACCTCCTTCTCATTTACCGACTAGGCCAAGATGGGATCGAGTTACTCTTGAGGAGGTTATTTCTCTTGTTGGTGATCCTAGAGACAGTTTCCACACTCGTTCTCAAACTTTAGGAATCAATATTTTGAGTCATGCAGTTTCAGATGATCCTCAAAAGTTTTTAGATTCTTCAGGTATTCCAGAGTGGGATAGTGCTATGGCTGATGAGTATGCTTCTTTGATGAAGAATCATACTTGGGATCTTGTGCTTCTTCCCAAGGGAAGAAAGTTGGTTCGGTGCAAGTGGGTGTATCGTACCAAGTATGTAGCAGATGGTTCCATTGACAAGTACAAGGCTCATCTTGTTGCAAAGGGGTTTTCTCAGGTTGAAGGAATTGACTATTCCGAGACCTTTGCTCCTATTGGCAAGATGGATTCTATTCGCCTTGTCCTTGCTATAGCTGCATCATAGGGATGGTCAGTATATCAGATGGATGTGAATAATGCTTTCTTGCATGGGGATCTTCAAGAGGAGATCTATATTGAACAACCACCAAGTTTTGTACAAGACCCTTCACTTGTTTGTAGGCTTCAACGTTCATTGTATGGTCTCAAATAGGTCCCTCGAGCTTGGTATGAGAAGATGGATAGTTTCTTGCTTTCTTCTGGCTACACTCGATGCCATTCCGATCCCACAGTTTATACGCAAAGACATGGAGAGGATCTACTCATACTTGTGCTCTATGTAGATGATTTGATTCTCAAAGGAAGTTCTACTTCCATGATTTAGAGTACACAACGGGCATTGATGGAGTGATTTGATATGACCGACCTTGGTCTTTTGCATTACTTCTTTGGTCTTCAGGTTCATCAGACTTCTGAGGGGATATTCATTTTCCAGAAAAAGTATGCTCTTGATTTTCTTTAGAGATTTGGCATGGCTGATTGCAAGCCTACTCCCACTCCATTCTAGTCAGGTGTTGTATTGTCTACTAGTTGCACTACTCCTATAGTTGATCCTAGGGTAAGTGCAAGAAGTTGAGTCCATGAAACATGGAAGTTTTTGCCTTAGCCAAAAAAATAAAATCGGCATTGCAAAATCGAGATCCCGTTTAGGTTCGGGATCCCGAGCCTAAAATAAAAAAACAGGATCTCACTTTTCAAAAAATGGGATCCTATTTTGAAAACTTTCCATCCCATTTTGTAAAAGCATAAACAAAATATTTTTTTTATAAAACGGGATCCCGTTTTTTAAAATATGAATTTTTGGCCGAGTTTTTGCTTTGTTTTTTGGTTTGGGAAAAGGTTTGGGGATCCGAACCTAGGCCCTGGACCTGGTTTGACCTGCAAGTTGAAGGTCCTAGCAATGTCATAAGAAAATAGTGACTTTGGGCATATGTCTGAAGACATTTTTTGTAGAATTTTTTGACGAAATTAAAACCCATTATAGATGAGACAGTGTAGATTCCAAATATGTAATTTTTTTTACAATTGGATTAATTTTTTAAATTTTCATTTAATTTCTAATGAAATAGGTCCATAAACTTGAATTATCAAGGTTTTTTAGTATTTTAATAACTTTTGATTAACATAATTTTTTTACGAACAAATTGCACGAAAGCGTACTTTAGACAATTCTTTTCAAATTTTTTTAAAAAAATTAAAAAACGATAAGTTTAGGTCATCTTATGCTTGACGTACATGACGATTTTTCAAAACACCAAATATGGCCGATAAAAAATTAACAAAAAAAAAATCAATAAAAAATTATAAAAAATATGGAAAGCGTGCTTCAGTGCTCGTTACAAATCTTTTACCAAAAGGATTTAGAAAAATATGATCATTTAGGTCAAAATATTGATGACATACATGTGCATGGTATGGTAATAAAAAAAGACTTTTAAATAGTGGTTTTTAGAAACGCCTATTGAAAATCGATTTGTATCATCTGGGTATTGAAATAAATTACATATTTGGAATCTACACTTCGACTACTACATTTTAGGATCAGTGAATTTTTCCAAGATTCCATCTTTAAGTGCTTCAAATTTTAAGGTCAAATGTGTCGAACCTTGAAAATCAGGGAAAACACTTCCACTAAATGGCCAAAAAGTAGACTCAACTTCTTACCAGCACCCCTTACCTTGTATTGACAGTTGGTTGGCAGTCTTTTGTACTTGACACATAGTCATCCTGATATTTCCTGTGTGGTTGGACTTGTATCTAACTTCTCACAGGAGCCTCATGAGAGTCATTGGAAGGCCGCCAAATGTATCTTGAGATATATTCAGGGCACTGCTCATTTCAACATTCATTACACATCAGGTGCATCTTAGATTGTGGGCTTCACTGACTCAGATTGGGCTGGTGATGTCAATGATCGAAAGTCTACTTATGGCTTTGAATTTTTCCTTGGTTCTGGTCCGATTGCATGGTCATGCAAGAAGTAGATTGCTGTTGCATTATCATCGACATAGGTTGAGTATCGAGGTGTATTCTTGGCTAGTCAGGAGATTTTGTGGCTTTGTCAGTTGATGACTGAGTTTGGATTTCCTTCCACTCAGCCCACTACTCTTTGGTGTGACAACCAGAGTGCCATACATATCTCTCACAACCCAGTGGAACATCAATGTACTAAGCATATTGAGATCCACATGCACTTCATCAGGCAGCTCATCCGGGATGGTGTTCTCAGCTTGGAGTATTTTCCTACAGATCAACAGGTTGAAAACATCTTCACTAAACCTTTGGCATTGCCTCGTTATCTTCAGTTACGATTGATGCTTAGGGTGAAGGAAGTTGTCCTTGGGGGGTCTCGAGGAGTCTTCCTTCCTTCCTCAATTTTTGCAGTTTTCTTTTCAAGGAGTTTTCTCCCATATGGTTTTTCTCCTTTTCTCCATTTATGAGAGTTTTTTTGTTTTGTACATGGGTACCTCATCAGGCCTTATTGTCAGGACCCATCTTTTGCATCTTTTGTATGATTGCATTGGTTTGTTCCCCCCTAAGTTGTACTTAAGGGGGGTGTTGGCGTGAATAAGTTTTGTACCTAGTTAATTCCTTTACTAGGGACTTAGGGGACTTAGTTGACATGTTAAGTTTACTTAGGATAAAATATTCCTTCTAGAAGTCTTAGTTGTCTTATCTAGACTTTACACTTTCCTAGGTAGTTATGAGTTAGTTGTCTCACGTGATAGGATTAAGACACTTGTCATGATCTTGTCTAACCCTATCTCTCATCCTTGCCTTTATAAGCAAGGCATCTCTAGCATATTTTTCATTGTATTGTAAGAATTGTATCATATTTTAATTCTTGTTTGGTGGAATAACATCTTCCATTGTTGCTTCTCTCTATTTCTTGTGGAGGTTATTTGGTGTTGCAGATTGAAGATCTTGGGTTTCTCACTTCAACATTAATTTATATTCATAATGTTATGTATTAATTTATTTGAGAAATATTAGTTGGGCATGTTACACTTTAGTCACCCCTACATTAGTCAAGTAAATATCAAGAGCCTACTATCATAAGATGTTTTATGCACACAACTAAAATACAAGTTGGTACAATTTTTATAATAGATGATGATGGTCAAGAGTATCCCATTAGATTAGTAATTGTTGAAGGTACCTATTATAAAATAATAAAGATAGATAAAAATTGTTAGAGTTGATAGTGAACCCCACGACGCCTAGGAATCACCTGTAACCAAAATGCCTATCACATCTGAAGAGAAAAAAAATGATTATGGTCATACAATCTTGAGAATAAAATTGATCCACACAACCATCTAATATTGTGATTAGCTTGTATTATATTGTGAATGAATACCTAGATTAATTGAATAAAATGAATGGCCATTCCTTATGAAAAGGAGATAGAAATCCTAGATCTAAAATCCTAGGTGAGGATTAAATTAGCTTGTGACAAGTATCACCATCCTATGCAGTGCTTGACAACATGTGTTATATTTCTAGCCAATCTAATAATAATAATAAAAATTCCTAAGCTTAGCTTAAACATAATAGAGTTGATAGTGAACCCCACAACTTCGAGGAATCACCTGTAGCAAAAACACCTACCACATCTAAAGAGAAAAAAACAATGATTATGCTCATGCAACCTTGAGAAGAAAATTGATTCCCATAAGCATCTAATATTGAGCTTAACTTGTATTATATTGTGAATGAATACTTGGACTAATTGAATACAATGAATGATCAATCCTTATGAAAAAGAGACAAAAAACCTAGATCTAAAACCCTAGGTGAGGATTAAATTAGCTTGTGACAAGTGTCACCATCCTATGCAATGAGACAAAATGTGCTATATTTAGCCAATATAATAATAAAAAAGAAATTCCTAAGTTTATATTAAGTGTAATAAAGTAATAAGGGACATAATAATCAATTAATGATTAATTGATCATTAGTTGATTTTCTTAATTACTCCACCACCCCTCTTAAGATCAACTTAGGGAGAAACTAATAACTCTTATGAAGAATGTAATGATGGATGAATGGATGGGTTCTAGCTACAAGGCTTGATGAGGTACCCATGTACAAATAAAATAAATATCTCATAACAAGAGAAAATGATAAAACAAGAGAAAAGCCTCCTCTCCACAAGAAAGAAAATGAAATAATTGCACAAGTGAAAGAAGGATAGAAAGAGGACTCAATGTGACCCACCAAGGACTGTTTCTGTCATAAAACTACAATAGATGTCCCCCAATAGGAGAGAGAGAAATAGGATATTAATCCCCCATAAAGAAAGAGCTTCCATTCACAATGACATGAATACCTGAAGATAGAACATGATCTACTTCTTGTAAAAACCATTTCTTTTCTTAGGAAGAAAAAAACCCACTGGTGATTAGAGAAACCATTCCCAAAATATGGATGAATCAGGAATCCAAATCCAAATGATATGTGCTTTTGAAAACTACTCAAATATCTACATGTCAGAATGAGATGATGTCAATCCAAGAAATTGTGAAGATTGATGTAAAATAAGCTCCAAAGATAATGAATATGATGGGCCAACAATGATGATGTGGTTTTCAAAAAAGAGGAAATGAATGTCCTCAAAGTAATCCTCTAAATATACAATTTGAGACTCTACAAACAAGGATGATATGTCTACAAAATACAAATTCCAAGTAGCTAGGTATGGAAGAAGATGGATGTCCTGTTGCACTGAACCAATAGGGGCTAAGGATATGGTGATGTCAAGCTGATCAGGAAAAAATATGGAAATTGAGTCTTGATCTAAAGTGTGGGAACATGAAGACAAGTCACTGAACCATCAAAACACACAATACTTGTGATATAATCAATCTTATCTAAAGTATCATGATCAAAGGGTATGAAATCTACATCTACAAGAGAAATGAGACAATCTACAACAAAATCCTCTAGGGGTGGAGAGATATAAGGGTCTCCATGGATCTCTCAAAGTCGAGTCCAAAGTGTGTGGGGACAATCAATGCTTGATACATCATGTACATAGTGTCATGATCAACCATGTTGATTTACTCCTTGGTGTGTCTAGTGTAGGCATGAGTCCATAAATATAAGGAAAAATATCAAGCCACTTGAGATGTGTCAAGATGCCATTTCAAAAATACTCACAATTATCCTTTTCCAGGATGACCATAAAAACCCATGATACTTCCTCAAGGAAAAATCAGAGATTGATAACCTTAGTACATATAAAAAAGATCAAATGGAGTCATCTCATGCAAACAAATCCTGTCTAGGTGCCAAGACATCTAAGTAATTTACATAAATGTGAAATCATAGAAAACTAAATAAAATGATTGGAGAAGAATTTGGAAAAAGTGCATAAACGGATCTGAAGAAATCTGAAATACCTTTCCAATGTTGTAAGAATCGTGAAAATTGGAGATACTAGTGAAAATTTATGAGCTCAGAGGTAGAAAATGATGATCTAAATTTGACTGAGAATAAAATGTATCAGTAGAAAATTTTGATGATGAGACTTGCACCACTAGAAATTACATAAAACCAACTTTTTGATAATATCTTGTTTGCTTGATTTTGACATAGTATGCCCAAGTTATGGTGAAAAGAAAAAAATTGCTCCTTTAGGTCAAATGAGGGTTAGGAGGGGGGCTAAGTGGCCATCATATGGATGACATTAGCATGATATCATGCTTACATCAAAAAATATTTTGGGGCATATTCCCATTTGCTAAAAAAAAATATTGGCCTGCTTGAATTTTTTTTGTTTAGAATATGCCTTGTCTTGGTCAGAATATTCATGATTATCAAAATATTCCTTGGGATCTTGTCGTTGCCATTGGATTTGTATTCATAGCTGCTAGAAAATTTTTGTGCACCCCAAAAAAACTAGTGATGATTGTTTGTGGAAGAGTTTTGGTAGCCATTGGGGTTGCTCGATCCTCGATCAATGGTGCCCTCGTCGGGCCTTATGGTTGATGGCTAGGCAGGTATGCCTACCAAAGGTGACCTGCATGACTTTAAAAAGCTTGCAATTTTTTTTTGATTTGATTTGATTTTTTTTTTTTTTGAAATTTGAAGCCAAAATAATATGAAAACCTAATTTTTTAATTGAACATGTCTAGGTGTCTGAAGCAAGAAAGGTAGCTTGGGAGTCATATGGTCGTACAACCATATGGATTTCTGTTCAAAAATATTAGGCCCCCTATTTTTTGTTGTTGCAAAAACTCCAATTTTGATGAAATGATAGGAAATACTTAGGTTTTTGGTCGCTCTGGACTCAATGGTGATGTTCGTTTCACTCTAGGATGAGCTCATTTTTTTCAAGGATAGATCTCTTAGAATTTAAACTAGAAGTCACAAATTTAGTGCTCTAATTCCATGATGGAGTTGATAGTGAACCCCGTAGCTCCTAAAAATCATTGATAACCAAAAAACCTATCACATATGAAGAGAAAAATAAATGATTATGCTCATGCAACCTTGAGAAGATAATTGATCCACACAAGCATTTGATATTGAGATTAACTTGTATTGTATTGTGAATGAATACCTAGATTAATTGAATACAATGAATGGTCAATCCTTATGAAAATGAGATATTAACCCTAGATATAAAACCTTAGGTGAAGATTAAATTATATTGTGACAGGAGTCACAATCCTATGCATTGAGACAACATGTGATATATTTAGCCAATCTAATAATAAAAAAGCAATTCCTAATTTTAGCTTTAGTGTAATAAAGTAATAAGGGACCTAATAATTAATCACTAGGTGATTTTCCTAATTACTCCAACAAAATGGTATTATGTTTATTGATTACATGTCAGGACAAAAAGTTCTACATTATAGTCCTCGGTCATATCAACAAGATTGAATTTAAAAACTTTATAAAATGTGGATATAACCAAAAAAATGGAGGTTGTCTATTGAAGATTATGAGAATATTTTAGAGATGATAAAATATAGGGAGGACCTAGATTATATGTACCTTGAAAGATTTAAGCTAACTTGATATATTGCATCTAGTCTCAATATATTTTCTAGTCATAATATTGACATAGATCTATTATATTTTATGAATGAATTCCATTCCATTTGATAATTTCTATATCCTCTTTATGTAAATTCTTTTAATTTTCATACATGTTTATGAATGCTCATTTACTTTGAAATATGTATTTATGATTCACATGCATCTCAAAGTCAAACAAATTGTAATGCTAAAATTTGTATGTATCATTCAAAATTTTCTCATTTGCTTTTATAATCATGTAAATCTAAATATGTTTACACAATGACATGTGGTATGATTTTGTGTTAATATAAGCAAATTTGGATTGTAGTTAAATGTTCATTTTTAATGTATTAATTTATTACATGTGTTTGGAAACTTAATATATATTCTAATTAATTTTTAATTTTTTTTGTATACTATGAGTTTGAGTTGGTCTATTTATGTTCAAATAAGTGATCCATCATTAAAATCATGTTTTAAAACCTTAAAATCAATAAGATGTGTAATAACCCACTTGATTTTTCCTTTTTTTGGGTTAAAATTCAATAAGTATTCATTCATTTGTATACTTAGGTACTTTTATTCATATGGGATAGATGATTATCCAATTTTAGGAGAACATTCAACCTTATTATTTAGTCATATGTTAATAAGAAATATGAATCCATCTACCCATCCATCTGGGATAGGTATCCACCCAAACAAGGTAGGCATCTATCACAAAGAGTGTTATGTGCTCTGGCTAGAGTCTTAGACTCATCAAAACCATCTATGTCCTAAGTCACTTCCCTGGAGACCACACTTCCTCATTGGAAAGGCACTGAGATTTTCATCATTTAGGGGTATGTAAATTAAAGTACAAAGCCTTGAATCCCGCATCAAAATTTATCCTAAAGGCTTGGGGAGTCAAAAAATCCATCCATTGGATTCTTCTAAGTACACATAAATATATTTTATCTTGATAATTTATTTCCATTTCTATTAATAGAATATTTTTCTTAGATTATTATTCTTTATTATTTAATATAGTTGAATTGATCTTGAATAGACACTCCCTAAGCTCCACCCCCGAATTCTTGAGTATTGGGTACTTCCTTTGTTTCCCAAACTTCTTACATATCTTGCTTCCAAACAAGATAAAGGCATAAAATATTTAGTTATATTTTCTAAGTTTAATGTGAACTATTAAGGTAGGTATGCAACCCTTTCTAGGGATCCTTTTCTCCAAATAGATCCTTTATGGCTACTACCCATGAAGGGAAGCACATAAAGCAATTGGTCATCATGCCTATTGCTTATTTTTTCCTAATTCCATCTATGTCCTAATCATATGATCAACATCACCCTTGACCCATGTGTCAACTATTTAAACAAATAATTTTCATCAAGAAAGGAAGTAAATTAAATCCAAAAAAAATTACACACACTTCTTAAAATCCTATTTGGGGTTTTCTATGTTTTCACTAACATATTTTGGTTCATTACATTTATCTTTTTAGTTAGCGATCCAAGTGGGATTTATCGTCCCTTGGAATTTAATAAAAAATATGTTCGTTATTTCTCCTTGGTGATTTATAGAGACGATTCCACATACACCATTGTTGTAGTCGTGCTAGGCTATATATGTAGTAGCTCAAAGTGTGAGGAATTTACTTGTAAACATGAGCCAGAGACACCGTTGATATTGACCATTGTTAATTTTTGTTTCAAGTCTTGATTAGGTTGTCTAAACATCTAATATTTATAAATCAAATTTTTTCTTTTAAAAGGGAAGAGAACAACTGAATGCAAATACTTTAATATAAAAATCAATTACAAGAAGTAACTTAAAGAACTAGATTAACCATCATCAAATTAAAAAGAAGTATAATTCTAATTGAAACATGCTTTTAATTTCTAACAAAATAAATAGTTATTCAAGAGTAGCATTTTACATTCAAAGATAGATAGAATTGATCAATTTAACTTCTACATACCCCTTTGTACTAAAGAATAAAATATTTATGTAAAATAAATACTTGTATCTCACACATCAGTTTTAGAATTCAAAATAAATTTCCAGCACCTAGGTTTACTAAAGGTAATCATCCTTTCTTTTCTTGTAATTGGGCTTATACATCGTTGTTTTGGTCTTTGGTTGATGAACCTCTTTACTTTGCTTAAGTCACTTTAAAGCGGTGACTAGGGTCTCTATTTTTGTTAACCAAGGTTCAAGTATTGGTGGTTTCTTTTTTATCATAATTATGGGAAAATCTCCAATCTTGATTTTTCTGGCACGCTTTTATGTTCTACCTTCTAATATATCTGGTTCATATATTTTTTAGATTATTAACTTATATATTATTTCATGATGATATTAAATGAACTTCTAAGTCCAAGTTCAAATTTAGTTGATTGGTCTAGGTTATAATTGGATTTCATTCTTTATTTCCTATTCTAGTGTATAAATTCTTGAAAATTTATTCAACTTAGATTCTAGTAACATGGTTTAGATGGAACTTATCTATATTTTTCTACAAAAATCAATCGCCATTTTTGATGTTAGGTTGTTTAGTCATTATGTTGAATCAATATCTATTATTTATATATTTAAATGTAGTGAATGAACTATTTATTAATGCAAAATAAATCAAACCATTGAAATGATTCATAAACTAAAGTCTTGAAATTAAATTAATATTTTCTCATAGTATGAAAATTTATATAAAGTTTTATCATTAGTACCACTAAATCCATTAATTCTTCACTTTGAGTAGTATATCATATCCTTAAGTATCACAGAGTAATGATTCTCAATATGTCTATAAAATTTTGCATGAGAGGCTAAGAAAGATATTGTCATAACTCATCAAAATGGTGAGAGGAAAATAATTTACATACATTACTATTCCTATGACAAAAAATTCAAAGCATAAAAACCTTAATATATGGAAGTAACTACATAGGATATGTAATAAAATAATATCACTAAGAATAATCATATAATGAAGAGTAAATCACTTAAAACATCATTTCTATATGCGTCACTACAAGGTAGGATTACATTATTTTCATTCATCACATAAGGAGTATAGTTGTCATGAATCTAGTAGAATAATAAATTACCATAAAAATGAAAAGAAAGGTACTAGAAAGGTTCATGAAAGAAAAATAATGCTTATATTCATTACAAAATTTATGGTCTCAAACAACTTAAAATTCAACAATTACATGATGTGTGGAAATGGTGATTTGGTCATCCCAACCTAACACCAATATACTAGTAATCTATAACATAATACTTCCTTTCTATTTTAGACTGGTAATGAATCATACAAGAGTTCTCATCATGATGTAGAAGGAAATTAGACCTCATTCACAGACTCACAACCATGTACAATGCAACTCAGAAATTTGTTTGCAACAACACCAAAATCTACATGAAGTGTCTTGGTTTCTCATTCAAAATCTCTTGAAATCACATACCAATAAAGCAATTCTGAAATTTCATTGTTTTGCAGCCATGTTGGCTCATGCCATCCATTACAAAGCTTATATAAACCAGAAATATAACAGAAAAAATCAATTACAAATTAATCTCCTTCAAGCCAACTTCTTTTACAAGATTCTAGCTCTTTCAACTTGCAAACTTTCATAGGAAACCTTTTCTGCAATAAAAAATTGTATCACCAATCCTCTTGTTGTTGGAAAACCTCTTCAAACATGCAACAAAATATTTTCTTCCTCTCTCCAAGAAAAGACACACCTCCTTCCAAATCTGAAACAAACAACCACACCACAAATTGTACAAAACAAATGCAAGAAAGAAGCATAGGATTTCTATTATCTTTGAAATAAAATGAAATTACAACATCACATTCCTCATCATATGGGCTTTCTAATTACATAATATGTACAAACTTGGAGTCACAATCATCTGGAAAATTTGGCAGTATCCTGTTATGCTAAACTTCAACTCCAAAAAGCCAACTTCTCATAGTGACAAGGCTCGAATATATAGATTTGTGAATGAGAAAAAAACACTATTTTTTTTTCCAAAACCACAAGCAAACACCTCCTTGGAAAACCCCACACCCCATTTGGAGAATAAATCATAAAATAATAAAAATTACTCAATTCTCACATGGCCTTGACATGGGCACCTAAACCATGGCCAATCAAATTTGGTCAATTCGGTCTGCTTCATTATTCTCTAACAGCTCCAATGGCTCCATGAAATAATATGCACCAACATGAAAACTTGGGCACCCCAACATGCAAGAGCATGAATTGCTGAGTGGTATCCACCTTGAAATGAATGCTTAGGATGGAATATTCCTCTAGGTTGCTCTAGAAACATTTACCAAAGTAAATCCACCTCCAAAATTACAATTACAAATTACCGTAGAGGAAAATTACAATACTTGAAAATTAACATAATTAATTCCTCACACATTAACCCTTATTGAAAATACAAAAAAAAGGAAGGAATATTTTTGATTAATACAAGATTGTCGATGATCGTGGATGCTCTTGCATCACATCATCAGACTATATTATTAACTAAAAAAATATGGAAATGGTAGTGATTATGGCATGGGATGTTTTAAATTTAATAACCAAGAACAAGATAGAGGTTTGACTTTGATTGAAAACTATAAAAATTATGTCAAAGTGATACATTAGCAAGCTATTATCTCGAGTCAAAGAAAATACCTGAAGGCAATGATCACGTGATATTTGGAAAATCGACTTCGTAAAGTTACTAAGAAATATCAAAACTTGGCATCGAGATTTGCTAGGTATAAAACAAGAAAATAATATAGAGTAAGGAGTTTAATCTATGAAACATACTAATCCTCATCACAATAATGTTTGAAACAAAATGGTTTGAAAAAACAATTAGTATGAGAAGTCGATGATAGAATGCCTAAAGGAAGTGCGATTCGATGAAATGCCATGATTATAGGATATGAACAAAAAGATGAATTTGTTGAAACTGGCTTAGAAAATTTCAAGAAAAAATTGTGACCTCTACAATTAACCTACTCGTGCCATATGGGAGCATATAAATTATTTGGCAGGATAAATAGAAGATAATTATTATAGTACTAAAGTTAAATTGATAAGTAATCAAAGAAATTCAAATATTATATTTCAAATAGAAGGACGAATTAAAATTAAAGAATAGGAATATCTATTGAGCAATTTAAAATAGAAATAAAAGGAACATCAATCAAGAAAAATTAGAACACACATATAAAAGTGTATATTGATAAATTGAATTACGTGTTTCACCAATATATGGTTATATCCACAAGAAAATCAAGACAATATATTTTTATTACTAGTTTTGTTGCAGCAGATACAAAGTTTTTATCATAGTCAATACAAGTTTTTTTAGTATCCAAATATGTAGAGACATTAGGTAAATGAAGAGGTAGGGAGGAGAGTAATGGTTTGATAGCATTGGACTTCACACACTTAACAATCTCCCACTTGAAGTCCAAACCACTGCTTCAAATAATTACACACATAGATATCCCCCACTTTTTGAGGCTTATTGTCACATCTTGACGAGGCCACGAGAAGCTTTTCAAAACTCTAGCATCTCTTTTGTGACAACCTTTGTAAGTGCATCAACATGATTCAAACTTGCATGTATATTTTTCAACTTCAGTTTTCTCTCTTCAAGAATTCTCTAGATGAAATGATATCAAATGTCTATGTGCTTAGTCCAAGAATGAAAGGCTGAATTTTTGGCCAAATGAATTGTACTATTGCTATCACTAAACAAAGTGAAAAAATTCTACTTACAATCGAATTCACCCAATAAATGTTGCAACCATAACATCTCCTTAGCTCCTTCAATGAGTGCAATGTATTCTACTTCAACAATAGAGAGTGCTACCACTTGTTGCAATATAGAAACCCAATTGATCGTTATCCTTGCAAATGTGAACACATAATCAGTGGTAGATTACCTTTTGCTCAAGTCACCAACTATATTAGAATAAAGAAAACCTTGCAACTAAGCCTCTTTCCCTTTAAATCACAAAAAATGATGTGAAGTTCCCTTCAAATATCTCAATATCCACTTCACTACTTGCCAATGATTCTTACCAGGATTACTCATATACCTTCTGACCACTCTCATTGCATGAGCAATACTAGGTCTTGTGCATACCATCACATACATAAATATCCCAACAACAAAGGAATAAGGCACTTATTTCATATGTTCTTTTTCTTCTTGTATCTTAGGAAACAACTAAGAGAATAACCTAAAATGATCAACTAAAGGAGTGTTGATAGTCTTGACATTCTTCATGTGAAACTTGTCTAAAACCTTTTCAATATACTTTTTTCATGACAATTTTAATTTTCTTTTCTACATATCTCTTATGATTGTCATTCCAAGAATTTTCTTAACAATTGGGCTAGATCCTTTATTAAAAAATTATTAGCTAATTGTTGTTTAAGCTTGCTAACAATATTCATGTTAGTTCCAATCAGTAGCATATCATCAACATATAGTAAAAGAAACACAAATTTACTATTCTTCAAAACATTGTAATGAACAAAAGATCATATTCACAATTGGAGAAATTTTTCCTCGCCATGAAAGAAATGAAATTGATGTACTATTATCGTGGAGCTTTTTTCAGTCCATACAAACTTTGTTTCAATCTACAAACTAAATTCTCATGTTCTGGGTGATCCCACAAAACTGGTTTACAATTTTGTTGAGGAAGGAAAATTGCCAAAACGC
Organism: Sequoiadendron giganteum; assembly: GCA_007115665.2. NCBI lineage: Eukaryota > Viridiplantae > Streptophyta > Pinopsida > Cupressales > Cupressaceae > Sequoiadendron > Sequoiadendron giganteum. The sequence goes on from CM021102.1 coordinate 153,653,920, forward strand.
TTCCATGAAGAAAATTTTGGGTTTTTAGGGGTTTGCTTGAAGGGGGGTGTTTGAGCGAACCCAAAAAGGGGTTTGCTTGAACCACCCCTTCAAGTGAACCCCTTTTGATGATGTCATCCATTTTGGTGCCATTTTAAAAGGAAAACAAACAAAAAATTGTGAAACAAGGGGGGTTCGAGTGAACCCCCCTTTGAGAGAACCCCCTTTGCTTGAATGGGTCAAGGGGGGTTCACTCAAAGGGGGTTTCGCTTGAACCCCCCTTTTTTCCCTTCTCCCCCTCTTCTACCAAATATTTGTAAAATATTTTCTTTAGAAGTTCGGGTTGAGGATGAAAATGGAGGAAACTTAAAAAACCCAACTGGATGATGGTAGTCCTTGAAACGAGCTATCCATCAAATATAATTTTAATATATTTTGGTTTTATTATGTATTTTTTTATTTTAATTAAACATAGGTTTTTCACTGAAAATCAAGCTCTTTGTTCTACACGTGGAAAAATAGTAGATTATAAAAAAAAATCTAAAAAATATGTTCAGGCTAGGTATTGATGTCCTTGATCCAATAAAAAGAAAAATTGAATTTCGATACATACAAAAAAAGTTATGTTGTTTATAGTCTGCCTATGTCTAAATTGTAATTGGTTTGACTTCAAAACTTGATTGAGAAAAAAAAATTCAATAAAACATTATGAAACCAAATGAATGAGCTAGATATCATAGTTACAAAGCTAAATTTAAAAAAAATAGAATTTTATCCTTCATAAAAAAAAGTTATGTTGTTTATGGTGAACATCACTCTTTAAAATGATGTTTAGTAATAAAAATTGGTTTTCGAAGGAGATGGAAAAAGAAATGCAATTTGATTCATTTTTTAAAAAATATATTTAAAATCTACAAAAAAAAATGTCACAAATCACTAGTTTGCATCATCTTCAAATTCCTCATGGTTTAGCAGCTATAGGTGCCCGAAAGTGAAGATTTAGTTAAAAAATTCAGTTCAATGTCTAGTTTGGCCAAAAATTGTAAACCGGTATTGTGGGATCACCCTTCTTCTTTCTCGAAACCTTCTAGTTGTTGTATATATACTCTTCTTCTAGATCACCATGTAGAAATGCAATCTTTACATCAAGTTGCTCTAGTTCACTATCATAAGCAATAGCTAATCCCAACATTTCCCGAATAGTAGTCATTTTTACTATAGATGATTTTTTTTTAGTGAAATCAACACCTTGCCGCTAATCGAATCCTTTCACCACTAATCTAGCTTAGTATCACTTCTTGCCTCCTTATTCTTTCAATCTGTACACCCACCTTTTTCAATGCTTTCCAATTAGGCGGAAGAGGAACCAAATCATAAGTACAATTTTCCATCAATGATCTCAATTATTGTTTCATAGTTTCCATCCATTTTGTGCAACCTCTGTCATTATAAGCTTGTTCAAATATTGTAGGTTCATCTTGATTAGAAATTAATAAAATGGTAAATAAAATATTTAAATTTTTTAGGAGGCTTTTTCTCTCTAGTGGATCTCCTCAATTGAGGAATCAAATCTTGTGAAGTACCATGTTCTGAATTATCAACATGAGATTGTTGTTGAGGTGGATATTGAGTGTTATGAGTCAAAAAAGTCTAAGATAATAGTGGTTGATCCAAATTTAGCTATTGCTCGTCAAAATTGGTATAAGGAGGTAGAATTAGAGTTTTTAAAGGCCGTGATTCAAGAGAGGGAAACTTGTCAAAAGGTTACAAAATATTTAAGGAGGTACATGACGGAAGAGGGGGTCGTGAGGGATTTGGTAAATATTGCACAAGAGAAAAAGGAGTGTTAGGGGGCAACGTAACAAGTAAGGAGGTGAACAAAATCTATGGACTATATTGCGTTGGAGTGTCGTTTGTACCCAACACTGGAAGCTTTATTTACTAGGCACATATCTTGTAATAGGCAACAAAGATAATGAAGTTACCTACTGGTTTGAAGTAGTGTTGGTTAGTAGAGAATTAATAATTATGTTTTGTGCTAAGATTTAATTATATTATAGGTCTAGAATATCATTAACACATCATTTCCATTTGTGATGTCATGTAGTGGCACATACTCTTTCATCGACTTCTCGTGTTTAGATAAACATGAAATTACTCTTTCATTGAAGGTGACACATTGGCTTCTAGTAATTTTTTTAGAAAGTGGAACCCACAACTCGTAACCAAATTTTTCTTCTTTGTAACCAATAAAAATACACCATTTTGACTTAATATTGAGCTTCATTATTTTTTTCCTATGGGATATGAACAAAAGCTTCACACTCGAACACCCACAAATGAATATATGAAATTATCCTTCCCTACCACTTCTCCTCTAGAATTTTAAAATCCAACTGAGAGGATGGATCTTGGTTAATCGAATAAACAACTGTATTAACAACTTTCACCCAAAATTGTTTTCCCAAACCAATATTGGAGAGCATACTATGATCCCTCTCCAAAACTATTCTATTTAACCTTTCTATTGCACCATTTTCTTGAGGGGTGAAAAGGATAATTTTGATTATTTGAATACCATTATCTACAAAAAGGATCAAATTCTATGGAATAAAACTCACCAACATTATCAATTTTTTTATAAGGAAGCTGAGGTAGCAAAATAATTTCCTACACTAATCTTGAGAGGAGGATAATGCAAGAATTTTATAGATCTTTAATAGTTACAAAAACTTAAACATAAATATCATGCATACCACAACACAATGATTTACATGGGGAAAACCTTTTCGGGAGAAAAAACCCCACACTCCAAAAGTTGGCCAATATATTATTCAGAAATCACAAAGATTACAATATACTTGCAGAGAAAGCTTCTCACAGGAGTAACACCAACCATAGATCCAAAGGCAACACAAACACTATCAGACTCTCATAATACATCATAATACATAGCTATAATACAATGCCCTCATAAAATAGGGTTGCCTTCTAGGACAATTCAAGCTAATAAAATAGAGTTTGATCTTTTGCTGAACTTTGATCTTCTTCTATGGTTATAACTCCCTCATTCTTGTGATCTCCCTATTTTTGATTATCAAGGATTCTCTTGATGAAGTACCTTGATTCTTCCTTCTCATGTCCTCACTGACAACATCATCAAATTTTAATATAATTCCCTTCTTTCTAGACATCAAGTTGCTAATAACCATAACAAATCCTTCCTAGCTATCAAGTAGAGAGCACAATAGGAAAATGGCCTTGATTTTATCATCTAAGTTTATGCATACATAATTAATTAACTGACCAGTGTATTAAATTCATTTAAATGGTTTGACACATTGATGCCTTCTTCCATCTTCAAGTTGTACAATTTCTTCTTTAGAAAAACTTTATTTGATGTGAAATCCATCTCATACATGTCAAACAACTTTTCTCACAATGCTTTAGTTGTTTTCTCTATTGCAACATTAAATAACATATTACTAGATAGAGAGAGGGTTATTGTTGACATTGCCATCTTGTCTAATTTCTCCCAAGTCTTCATCAGACATTGCAGCTAGCTTCTTCACTTTTCCTTCTAACATGATTGAGAGATATCTTTGAATAAAAAACACTTCCAATTACAATTTCCACATTCCAAATTTTTGTCCCAAGAATTTTTTAATTCTCCACTTATCTCCATCCTCCATCTCTTCTCAAATTCACTCATCATTGATACCAATTTTTGAAAAATTTAAAATAACAATAAAATGAATAACAATCAAGAAATAAAAAACACAAACAAGTAAACAACGACAAATCAAAATTATGTGGTTCACCAATATATGACTACATCCATGATGGCTCCTTATTTATGTTGTTACCTCTCACACGTTTACGCTAGAGTGGTAGCACAAGAGTAATTTCAACTATGAAATGTGGGTAGCTTGGAAAGTTTTCACTAAGGATGTGGAAAAACTCCTTCATATTCCCCTTGCCTTAAGTCATAGAAGAGTAGAAAAGTTTGAAATGTGGGAAGATCTTAAATTTAAACTAGGTCTTTTTTTGGCAACATGGATGCAACCTCTCCCTCAACTCCCCGTCACTTGGTGCATGTCGTTTAGACTACACATTCTTCTACCTAGCTGTCACATCTGAAATGACTCATTCTTTGATATGGAGACGACTGTTCTAAATGTGGGTTAATGTCCATCTAAACGTGTGATATTTAGTTATTTCTATTATTAATTTTATTTCTTTTTATGCTATTTAAAAAAAAAAAAAAATATAGAGAAATACAAATGGTAAAAGATTATAGAATCATCATAAGGAGAGGTAATGAGAAAATGTATAAAAAAGGTCAATCAATGTAGTGATAAAGAAGTAAAAGGTGAGGGATAGTAGGTGACAAAAATAAGTGTATGATAGGATAATTTTTGGAAAATATATAATAGAGTGTAATTTATAATAGCTGTTATTTCTTCTTTATCTTATGGTCATAGGCATGGTCATAGTCAATCTTATAGAAGAGATCATGGATCCTTGTTTCAAAGCTCTCAATCTCAAGCATCTAACTGTGAAGTACATTAGTGATATTAGCTTTCTTGACCATCTTCCACCTCTCCTCATGGGTGAGGTTCCCCTCACCTAGAACTAGCCATTTCTCCTATTTTCTCAGTATCTTGTAGATGGACATTAGGAGAAAGAGATAAGTCTCACTAGTTTGGAGTCTATTGATGATGGTTCTATACATACTAATTTTTGGGAAAAACTAAATGAGTTGATCCCCCTCCTATTGGCACTACACTTATTTTTTAGAAGATTTTTATGTTTATTGATGTTCAATCTTCACCCAATTTAGACTATTACTATCTTTTCATTCTAGACTTGGTCCAACATAGACTAAGAGGGTGTGTATTTTTACCACTGATATTTTTTTTTGAATAGTGTATTGGTATCTTTTTAGTTCTTAAAATTTAATAAATAGATTATTCATGAATACATTTTTTTCACATATATTTTTGAGAAATGATAAGTAAAACTAAACTAAAATTATTGAGCATGACTTTTGATTGATTATTAGATTAAAAAAGTGAAGTATAAATTAGTTTATAATGCTGATAAATCAATTTAGAATTATTTACATTTTAATCAAATTGTATTGCTAACATTAAAATTTAGACCTTTTAAATGATAGGAAACTAGAAAATTATAATTATTTTTTAAAATAAAATATTTTAAAAATTATATAAAATGTTTAATTATATAAATTATAGAAAATATATATGATTTAAAAAATAAAATTTATAATATTATTAGAAAAAATAACAATCCTCTCATTGAAACCACAAGCTAAAATACAGATAATTTATTTTCATAAATTTATCTTTAGTTAATTATAATGAATCAAAGTGTAACATAAAGTGTTTATATAATTTAGTTAATATTTTTACTTAGATGATTTAACATAATAAATTATATCACCATATTGCATACCAAATTTATATTCTATAAATAATATAATTTATGATTTTCTACATATTAATTCTTTACATTTTAGATGGATGTGGTTGAGTATTTGAACCTTATAGTATTGGTATTGAAGAGTAGGTATTAAATATGTATCCCTAGCACTTTTCACATTATTTTTTTGGACTCACTTTTACCTATATTTTTAATGCAATAATATATTATCTAAATGGTAGATATCTCTATAAGAGTTGACATCTAGCATACAAAGCTTATGTAAGATTTACATCTTTGTTCCTTAGTCACATAGACTCAATTATCAAATCTACTATTTCCACTCATTAAAAAAAAACATGCGTGGCTCTAGATATAGTTCAAAATATAAATTGTGGGACTGACCTTCAATTTGTAAAACCAAATTTAATTATGCTCCCAAACTTCCTTGTCCCCAAAAGGTTATTACTCACTAAATCAAATATGAAAAATTAAATTTTAATACTAGTTTTTTTGTACACAAGAATAAATCCCTAGTTCATTTTATATTGTCACCTAGATTCATTATTGTTGTATACTATCATATAATTCAATCAAGGTCTAGGAAATAAAAACTGTGCGTAAGATAAAAATAATAGGCACAAGAATTTTAATTTACATGTGGAATATTTTCAAATTATTCCAAACCATTTAATTTATCAAAATGATACTTTAGTAAGGTGCAAGGAAAGAAGAATATTGGTTTGAGTTGCTTAGTACAACAAGATCTCTTGTTTCTTCTATGTTCCCCCATTTTTATGAACTAATGGAACAATATTTTGAAGCCTAAAATTATAAATATTAATGTTACACTTAAGAAAAATCAAAATCATAGGTAGACAAATTAGAAGTATAATTATGATTTTGAACTAAAAAATTGCCCTTATATGTTGTATCTTCAAATTCATAGCTCTAATAGCATAAAATTGAATTACATCATAGAACATGAATTCCAACAAAATATCCTTATGTTACATCTTATTATAATAAAACCTTATCATATTTATTAATTTTTAGAGCATAAATTTGTGTCATTTCAAGGCTTAGTTATGCTATCTAGTTTGGTTGTGCTATATTATATTAAATTAACAATTTAAATTGCAATTTTTTATATCAATTGTAAATTAAAATATAAATTAGTATTTATTAGCTTTAACAAAGTTTAAATTGTAAAATTTTACTTTACAATTGATTTTTTTTTAAAATGTAACACATGTGCATGTGTAGGATATAATCATTAGTAAGAATCATATATATATTGATCTCAAAAAATAAATAGATGTACATGTCTACAACTGAACATCTAAATGTGCATACATATACACACTTAATATAAATATAAACAAGTACATGTACATGATATATATATCTATGGATGGATTGAGCCTTGCTTTGTCCAAGACTACTCAAATCATGTCTAGAGACTTGTCCTGAGTCGTATGTGCCTTGCGCATGAAAGTATATATCCCGATAGATTAAATTATATCTACAAACATGCACATGATTAAATATGTTTTTGGAAATTTGAAAATAAATATGAAATGTATGCATATAATGTAGCTTATTTAATTTAAAATTTATATAAGACCTATACTCGACATCCACCTACATCATGTAGAGGATGCTAGATATGAATTTGAATAGAGGCATGAGCTGATCTTGGAACATATAACATGTACATGCATTTAAAGTTAGAAAACTTGTGGTAGAGAGCTAAATTATTTGTGCATGTTTACATATTAAAAAAATACTTTATGTAAAACTCTGCACACTTAACTACTAGGTGATTTATACCTCATGATGATGTATTAGATCAACAACATACTATAAATCGCCAAAGCCTAGAAGACTCTACAAAATATGATCAACACTTGATACATATGATATCAATCAAGAATCAACTAAAACATGATCATTTTATGTTGATATAACTAAAATTTATAAAATAAAATAAAATATATGAATGAACGTCCCAATCTCACCGAGCTAAGAAGAATGAAGGTACATGGTGGTACTTGTAGATGGTGCCAAGTCTATAATCAATGAAATATCACAAAAGTGAAGCCTTTATATGATCCTCATGTAAAATTAGGTGTAACTTCAACTTGATTAGGAACATGAGGGGGTTGTAGAATTAATTGGAACATCTTGATGTCCCTTTCAACCCTATGCAACTACCTCTCCATGACCCCTTTTTTATCATGATGGAATTTGATATGTGTAGACACTACATCAAGTGGGATCCCATAATCTATGTTGTTGAATATGTATGTACCTAATAGAGCATGGGTGAGACATGTGCTCAACCTACACAAATAATCCTCTCTAGCCATCCATGCCAAATCACATGGCAATACTATATCAATACAAATGAAAGGATCATAGCTAGTTACTATGGCCTTGGTGTGAGGAATGCTAATCCATAGATGCAACATATATCTACTAGCACAATTAGACGTCAATTGATCAACCTCATAAAAAATAGTGGCTATACTCTAAAAACTTCCACATTTGAAGGGGGTGAGTGCTAGCTTTATAACTGATCTTAATTCCAAATGTTTTATAAGAACCAACATGTTTGGACTATTTAATGCCCTCTTATTCATCAACAATGGAAAATGTGCTCATTTGTACTAAGGTTTATCATCAATCCCCCCTCTCCCTTGTCCAACATGTGTAGGGATACATGTATAATCAACATCTAAATGTAAATGTAAATTTGAATCTATTTTTTTTATAAAAATATAGTGTCAACTCATCATTATGAGGCCATCTATGATGAGATGCCAACCATTTTGGATATATTAATGGACCCACAATTGGATCCATGCACCTAGTGATCGAACAGGTTCACACTTTCTCATGTCTCATATAAAATGGGAACATGATGTAAACCATGTCTAATAAAACTCACCTACTAATGAATGAGCATTTCTTATGACCAATAACACTTGTAGAAAGTGAAACATATAATTTCTCAATACTAATATCATCGTAGGTGTTAAATGATTGAATTATGTCAATCATACATGTACTTCATCTCATATAGTGACCAAAATGTGTCTATTGGTAGGTTTGGGGGTCTTATGTATAGGTTGGTCTAGACAATGTAATGCATTATCTAACCTCTGAATGGCGTCAAAATATATATTATTTCTAGAGTAATCATGATCACCAGACTAATTAGAATGATAAAAATTCTAAACATCCATGTCTAAATAATTATATAATTAAAATAAAAAAATAAATTTAATTTTGAAACTAAAATAAATTTAATATAAGGTCACATATGATTTTAAAAAATTATAAACACAACATCCAATCAATGATTATATATGCTCCATGTAATTAGTGCATACAACATACATGTAGGGAATTAGAGTTGAAAGTAAATGTTTAAGTATGTAATGTATAAGCATGCAAGTGAATATATTATGTACAATAAATGTAATTTAGAATGATATGTGTGAAAACATATGAGCTAAAATTAATCAAGGTATAAGATTTCTTCTAATATGGACAATTCTTAAGGTGAGAATGGTCAAGTAGAGGTGCAATGTAATTGGTATGGTGTTCAAGCAATGATCATAAGAACATAGGAATAATCTAGGCATGAGGTAAACCTATGAATATGAGCATAATAAAGATAACACATGAATCATAGAAATGCAATCAAAATTATTGGTATGAATAGGGTATATTACCTAACTAGTTCACCTAGTAGGTCCTATTCACACATGTTTACATGTTAAGTTTACTTAGGGGTTTAGGAATATTTTTATAAGTCACTAGTAGTCATGTTATATTATATTATCTTATATTTAGTTGTCTCTTGACATAGAATTAAGAGACTTTTCATAGTATTGTCTTTTCCTATCTCTCAACCTTACGTATATAAGCAAGTCCTCATGTATGCTATACAATGTAGGATTAAGTATTATCATTGATCCACACTGATCATTGCACATTACTACATCCATATCAAAAAATCTATCATATTTCTCTACTCTCTCATGGAATATTATCTTTTGTTTTGCAAGTGATCTTAGGATATTTTTCATGTCCCCTTTCTAAATTTAGCATTTCCTATTTTTAGTACGCTCGTTTTCCTAAAATAGCAAGTTAGGTCTTGCAGTTCAACTAGGAAATTTGGTTTTTCATGTTGAATTAATTGAGTCATTCTTAGTGATAAATCAATTAATAATTTTGAAATGCTATTGGAGTTCAAGGTAGGCATGGGTTTTTTGAAAAAGCAAGTAACATGTGATTTGGATGGTTAGTGGTGCAAGATAATGGTTATTATTTTGGCAAATCGGATTGGAGTGATTTGAAGATGGTTTTACACTTGGCATTGAGAGTTACATTCTTGGAATGTGATAATCTTCCTCCTGGGAATTGGGATTTGGGTGCCCAAGTTGGTGCTCATAATGATATTGGATTTTGATTACTTTGTCTTGCTAGGACCTTCATCATTCTATGCATTATTTTCTGACAAGAATTGTTGTTGTTCTTTAGAGGCTGGAAAACCAATGAAGAATAAATATCTAGGGCTGATAAACCAAGGAGATTGAGACTCAAAGGAAGTGGTTTAGTGGGTCTCTGAGAGAAATTTCACACAAAAGTTGCAAGGGTGCTGGAAGTTCATAGTTTTGGTGTTCTTTTTGTCAAACAATTGACAAAAGTTGAGTAGTTTGGAGTGCATAATGAAGTTTGGAGTTTTTAATTTGTGTTGCTATTATTAGAAAAAAAATATTCTAGTAATTAAAGTGTTTGGTTGTGTATATTTTATGCTCAAAACATTTGTGAAAAATCTAGAAAGTTTAATAGATAGTTGTGATGGATTTTTGGTGTGTTTAGCTCTAAAATTGAGTTTCCTATGATATAGATTTGCAACATATTTATATTTATGTTCCCTATTGCATTTAGTAGAAATATGATGTAAAAATAATAATAAATCTATAGCAATTCATTCCATTCAAGTTGTACACCATTTAATTTAAATTTGGAATATTTTAGTGAATGTTTAACTATACTTGATTTTCTTTGTTATGAGTTTTTGGTAAAAATAAAAGATTTCAAATTGAAGATGGATTTTTCATGAGGGTTATTACAGTGGTATTAGAGCAATGATCTTACCAGCTTGAGAGTTTGTTATCATTTATGTAGCCAAGTGATAGGGAAAGGAGGTATTTACAACGAGAGACAAATAAAGAGATTGCTAATAACCTCCATTTGGAAAATATTGAAGTTGAAATTCCAAAGAGTAAAGATATGGCTGATGGAGATGAAATTCATAAAAGATTCCTACAAGATTTACAAAGAAGTCAAAAACAAACTGCCAACATTTTTGTGGAGATAAGACAAGTGATGAGATTGCTGACAGAAAAGCTCCAAATTTTGTATCACCTAAAGAAAAATAGAGTACTTTAGAGTTTTAAAAAAACATTCCTAAAAATTCCAAATTAATTTTCCTACTTGAAGGTGATCCTCCAACATATAATACCCCTTCCAATCCCATGGAAGAATTGGCAACAAAGGTAGAACCTATTAGAGTATCCTATGATAATCAAGATGAGGGATTTAAAAATTTAGTCCCTTACAATGATTATATCACTCAGATGTAGAGAATGATGATTGTAAGGGTTTAAAAACATCATCAAGATTCTATTGGGGGGGACATCAAGAGAAAAATTAATAAACTCTTAGATCCAACCTTTGACAGAATAGACAAAATCTCAGCTAGAGCATGGTTACAAAAGTTACAAAATTATTTCACACTCAGTCCCATGAAAGAGCAAGATGTCATATAGTATGCAACTTTGCATCTTGAGGGAGCTGCTTATGATTGGTGGTATCCTGGTATGAACACTCAAGGCCATAGTTAGGTAAACTATTTTGATGATTCCAATCAAAGGTTGATAGATAGGTTTGAGCTCAAGGATGAAGAGGAGTATTTTAAGGAGTTGTCTAGTTTGAGGCAAACACATTCTGTTAATGAGTATTGTTGAAAAATTTAAAAAGATTGTTGTTATGGTGCCCAATATTTTAGAAAATAGGACCATATACCTCTTCCTTGAGGGCCTCGAAGAACTTGTTAAGGTTCTAGCTAAGGAATTCTCACCAACCACCTTGCAAGAAGCAATTAAGAGGAGCTTACAACTTGAAGTTTCCATACATAAGAAAGCAAGTTTTCATCAATACAAACCACCAAATCCATGGAAAAATAAAGGGAATTTTCAGAAAAAGACTCCTTCATTTCCTCCGCCAAAGAATGTGCCAAACACAACTAGTAAGAAATTGGATGAAGTGATAAAATCTGAACTTCGAAGGAAAAAACTATTTTTCTTGTAGAGAACCATAGGCACCAAGACATAGATGTTTGGGGAAAGGACAAGTGTATTTTATTCAGGTGATTTTAGATTTAGATAAAAATAATAATGATTACTTCAATGATAACAAAGAGGAATCAAAGTTAGCAGAAGAAAGAGAAACTAGTAATGGAGTTACCATAGCAGCCATATTTGGAGCACCTAGATACCATCCTTTCAAATTTCGGGGAGTTATAGCTAGTCAAAGGAAAACTATCCTCATCGATAATGGTGTAACCCAAAACTTTAAAGATGAGGATTATGTATCTAAAATAAGATTGAAGACAAAAGGTTTAAAAGGATTCAATGCCATTGTTGTTGATGGTTATACTAAACCTTGCACCTGTGTAGTTTAGCAACTCAAAATGACTTTGGGTGACTATGAGGTATGTGATGATTTATAAATTGTTGGAATAGGAGAAACTAATGTTGTTTTGGGTGTTCAATAGCTGAATTCTATTGGAGGATACTACAAGAACCATCAAACCATGGAGTTCAAGTTTTAGGACAATGAAGAAGAAATCTTCTTAAGGGGCCTATCAAATGGAGCTCCTAGAGTAGTTTCAGTTAAGAGGATGGAAAGGAATTTTTGAAGGAGACAAGTAGCTTGGGTAACATAAATCTTGATCCACACTACAAGATCTTCCAAGAAGTTCAATCAATTCTTGATAAGCATAGTCTTATTTTCAATGATTTGCCTCCAAGGTTACCACCAGATAGAGGATTCAAACATGCCATTGAGTTAGAACAAGGTGCTAAACCTGTAATCACTAATCCCTACCATAAACCAAAGGGATATAAGGAGGATATAGAGAAAAATATCCTACAACTTCTTGACATGGGGTTCATAAGGCCTAACTCTAGTCCATTTGCCTCTTCTATAGTTTTGGTGAAAAGAAGGATGACACAATGAGAATGTGCATATATTATAGAGCCTTAAATAAGAAAACCATTAAGAATAGATATACCATCCCAAGGATAGATGAAATTATTGATGAGTTGCATGGGGCAATTTATTTTTCAAAAATTGATCTAGGGTCAGGTTACCACCAAATCTACATGAGGAAAGAGGATGTTGAGAAGAATACTTTACAATGTCACTATGGACATTTTGAATTTCTTGTTATGCCATTTTGTCTCACAAATGGACTAGAAACCTTTCAATCTTGCATGAATAAGGTTTTCAATAGGAAGCTTAGAAAAATTATTTTAGTGTTCTTTGATGATATCTTGATTTATAGTAAAACTTGGAAGGAGCATTTGGAACATTTGGATATAGTTTTGGGTATTTTAGAGAAATAATTTTTTTATGTAAGTTATCTAAATGTGAATTTGGGATGAATAAAATTTTGTACTTGGGACATGTCATAAGTTCATAGGGAGTGCAAGTTGACCAACAAAAGATTCAAGCTATCATATATTGGCCTCCACCCACCAATCTTACCCAGTTAAGGGGGTTCTTCGGGTTATACAATTATTATAGAATATTTGTCAAAGGTTTCTCTTAGCTTGCGTCCACTTTGAATGATTTGAATAAGAAAGGAGATTTTGTTTGGACCAGAGAAGCTCAAATTGCGTTTGAAAATATAAAAAAGGTAATGAGTTCATGCCCAGTGCTTGCAATTCCTAACTTTTCTCTTCCATTTTTTGTCGAGTGTGATGCATTTGGGGAAGGTGTTGGGGCTATCCTAACTCAAAGAGGACATCCAATATATTTTGAGAGTAGGAAAATCAACTAACTGGAAAGAGGATACTCTAATTATGAAAAAGAAATGTTGGGAATTATGCATGCACTAGATAAGTTCAAGCAATACCTTGTTTGTGGGAAGTTTATGGTTAAGATTGATCACAATAGTTTGAAATTATTTTTGAATAAAAAAGATTTGAATGTATGCTAATAGAAATGGGTGAGTAAATTGAAAACTTATAATTTTGAGATTGAGTATGTTAAAGGGAAGAAAAATTTAGTTGCTGATGCTCTTTCTAAGAATCCCTCTTTGTGTTCTATTTCTACTATCTCTACTGATTGGAAAATTCACTATAGATTGGAAAGTATCCATAATTTTAGAATATGCTAAGGATTCATTTTCCCCTAACATCTTGGATGGAAAAGTGGAAGTTTCTAGGCACACCATTGTTGATGGAATGATCTATTACAAGAACAAGGTATACTTGGTATCGAGGTCCAAAATTAAGGAGAAGTTGTTGAGAGATTTTCACGATATCCCTTTGGCTGGCAATCAAGGGTATTATAAGAAATATAGGAAAATATGGGGGAGGTTTTCTTGGAAGGGAATGAAAGAGGATATACTCAAACATATCAGGGAATATATGGTTTGTTAGTAAAAAGAGGTGAGAAGATTTTCTAGTTGGTTTATTTCAGCCACTTCCAATTCCTGAGCACAAGTGGGAAAACATCTCTATGGACTTCATCATAGGTTTGCCTAAAGCACAAGGTAAATGTTGCATATTTGGGGTGGTTGATAGATTGAAAAAATATTCACATTTATTTCCTATCACATTTAAATTTAAGGCATCCCAAGTAGCAAAATTATTCTTTAGAGAGATTTTCATATTACATGGTTTGCCAAGGAATATTGTTAGTGATAGGGACAACATATTTATTAGCTCTTTTTGGAATGGGTTGTTTCATTTGAAAAAAAAAAATCTTACAACCAACACTAGCTATCATCCCCAAAGAAATAGGTAAACAAAATTTTTCAATAAGTGGATGGAAGGATATTTGAGGAATTATGTTTCAAATCAGCAAGGTGCTTGGGTGAAATGGTTACATTTAGGGGAGTATTGTTATAAAGTTCCCATCACATGTCAATTGGATTGTCTCCCTTTTGGGCTCTCTATTTTCATGATGCTCTTTATTTTTCTAATTTATTGTTTTCAGATAGTAGATTCCTTACAACAAATGACTTTGTCTAACCAAGTCAAGAGATTCTAAAGTCTCTCAAAAATAATTTGCACCATGCTCAAAATCAATAAAATTTGTATGCAGATAAGAAGAGAATGGAGAGAGTTTTTGAGGTTGGTGATTTGTATTTTACAAGGTTCTAGACATATAGACAAATTTACCTAAAGAAAAGTGGAGTGAAAAAGCTCAAGCCAAATTTCTATGTACCTTACAAAGTTATTAGGAAGGTTGGGGAAGTAGCCTATGGGCTGAATTTTCCATCGGGTTGCAAGATACATAATTTTTCATGTTTTGTGCCTCAAGGGAGTGGTGGGATAAAAAGTTATGACTTCTCCTAATTTTCCACCTTTATATGATGAGGGGAAGTTGATTTTGATACTTGAAAAGGTCTTAGAAACAAGAGAGAAAAAGCTAAGAAATAGAAGCATCATTGAGCACTTAATCAAGTGGAAGGATTTGCTAATTAAAGATACGACATGGGAAGGGTTAGAAGCTCTCAGCCATCCAAAAAATTTATGCTTGAGGACAAGAAATCTCTGGGAGGGAGGACTTGTCATGTCCCCTTTCTAAATTTAGCACTTACTATTTTTAGTAAGCCTGGTTTCCTAAAATAGCAAGTCAAGTCTTGCGGTTGAACCAAGAAAGTTGATTTTTCAAAGTGAATTAATTGATTCATTTTTAGTGATAAATCAATTAATATTTTTGAAATTATATTAGAGTTCAAGGTAGGCATGGGTTTCTTGAAAAAGCAAGTAACGTGTGATTCAGCTGGTTAGTGGTGCAAGATAATGGTTATTATTTTGGCAAATCAGATTGGAGTGATTTGAAGATGGTTTTACACTTGGCATCAAGAGTTATATTATTGGAATGCAAGCATCTTCCTCCTAGGTGTTAGGATTCAGGCACCCAAGTTGGTTCTAGGAATATTCTTGGATTTTAATTACTTTGTCTTGCTAGTCTTCATCATTCTATGCATTGTTTTCTAACAAGAATTGTTATGGTTCTTCAGAGGCTGGAAAAATAATGAAAAATAAATCTTTAGGGATGATAAACCAAGGAGATTAAGTCTCAAAGGCAGTGGTTCTGTGACTCTCTAAGAGCAATTTCACACAGAAATTGCAAGGGGGCTAAAAGTTCCTAGTTTTGGTGTTCTTTTTGTCAAACAATTGATAAAAGTTGTGTAGTTTGGAGTGCATAATGAAGGTTGAAGTTTTTAGTTTGTGTTGCTATTGTTAGCAAAATTTTACTCTAGTAGTTGAAGTGTTTGGTTGTGTATATTTTTTTCTCAGAATATTTGTGAATAATATGGAAAGTTTAATAGATAGTTGTGATGGATTTTTGGTGTGTTTAGCTCCAAAGTTGAGTTTCCTATGATATAACTTTGCAACAGATTTAGATTGTTGTTCCCTATTGTATTTAGCAGCAATATGATGTAAAAATCATAATAAACCTGTAGAAATTTGTTCCATTCTAGTTGCACATCATATCATTTAAATTTGGAGTATTTTGGTGAATGTTTAACTATGTACCCTATTTGCTCTGTTATGAGTTTTTGGTAAAAATAAAAGATGAGAGTGTTGTATTTTCTAGATTTTATTGTGTGTAATTTATTTGCATCAACATTTTAGATCACACTCTAGGATCCATCATTAGGATGAGAAGAGAGCTGTAGTAGAAAAATAAAAGATTTTAGATTGAAGTTGGATTTTTCATGAGGGTTATTACAGTATTAGAGCTCACTATCAACTCTTACATGGTATTAGAGCTCCAATTTTGTAAAATCTTTAGATTTGAGGGTGATTTGGGCATGCGATTTTTTTGTGTGTATATTTTGGGATAAAAGGACCTCACCATTGAGTTCAAAAGGCTAAAAAACTTCTATTTTCATATAAAACACCTCATATTTTTTCCAAATTTGTTCTGGTCATTTTTGTAAGGGTTTGAAGGAACCTATTATTTCTAGTTTGTTAATATAGTTGTATAGATTTTTATACAAGTCATATGTGTATTTTTAGTATAATCAAACATATTCTACAATACATTTGGCTCTTATGTAGTAGGAATATGTTATTTGCATCACTATTGCATGAGTAGGTATGATTTGGAAATTTTATTATTTAAATATTTATTGGGGTTTTTGTGCCATTTTAATGATTGTATATTTAATTCCTAGTTCTTGAAGCCATGAAGAAGTGGTCATCCTAAGGCATTGAGGCTTATTTCCTAGTGGAATGATGATTTCCACTCCACTAAGCACCACCAATGGTGTAAATTGCCTCCTCTACCACACATGAGAAAATGTGTCTTAACCTTGCAATTACATAAGGTACTATTTGTAGGAGTTGAGAAAATACAACTTCACAAACCCTGAAGATCACCTGCATGCAAATAACCTGTCACAAAAGAAGAGATGGAGACAAACAAGCAAGGGTTCTCTGAAAACTGAAAATGTATATATCAGAGAGAATGAGAGAATGAATTGATATGTTAATACAATGCGATCAATCCTTATAAAAGGAGATCAAGAAACCCTAAAGAAACCCTAATAGGAAAAACCCTAAAAGAAGCCCTAAAAGGAAAACATTTAATAATTAATATAATTATTAAATGTCACTTTATGCAAACTAAAGTGAAATCTTAAGAAGGGAATAAAGGTAACTTAATCAACACAATTAAGTTAAAACCTTTACTCTAACACCCCCCCTTAAGATGAGCAAAAGTGCAACTACAAACAAGTGCAAAAAAATGAAGGTAACTACAATGCAAGAAGGAAAACATGGGTCCCGACAACTAGGCTAGATCAGGTACCCAAATACAACCAAATCTCTGTAAAGAGGAGAAATAGAGAAAACCTCATGGGAAAAAGCTCTACTCCAAAAAGAGAAGCAGAAAGCCAAGAAGAACAACACTGAAGCAGAAGAAGCTGCAAACAACTGTCGAAAGATGACTGCTATGGTGCTGAAGAATCTTCACTGAAGATAGGATGATCGGGATCAAGAAGACAACAATCTACATAAGTGGCCCATACGACACTACTCGAATCAAATGGCAAACAAAGGCAAACACCTGGAATGAAGATACAGATGGCACAAGAACCAATAGTCTGAAACACTGATCAACTGAGAATGGAAGATTTCTTCCAAGGTGAAACCAAGGAAGAATTAGCACGAATAGTATAATACCCCCCCATAATGCTGAACTGGGAGAGCCTGACAGATCCACTGAAATGATGTGAAACACCCTGTAGTGCATGAAGAAGAAGATACAACAACTGAAAGTGCACAAGAAAGCACCTGCAACTGAAAAAGTGGTGTGCAAAAACAAAGCACACATGCATGAGGCTGGAATCATATGGATCCACTGTCGTCGTGGAGGGACACTCACCGGACAAAGATGTGATGGAAAAATAAAGGAAAACTACAAAACCCCTCATGGCACTTTATAATAACAGTGCGAGTACAAAATATGGCACAACCTTATGTGCAAAATCCCCAAAAAATGCATGTACAATAGTGTGGCACTTTATCTCAGTGCGTTTACATAAAAGATATTGCTTACAAATGATGCTCAAAATGTCCAAAAAGGACAAAGCTGGAAATACATGAAGAACAACCAAACAAATGACTGTAGAATGCACCAATAGCAAAAATAAGTGATGAGACCCACACCACTAGAAATATGAGAAAACCAGCTTTCTGACGATATCTCGTTTGCCAAAAAACGATATCGTATGCCCAAGTTACGGCCTCTGGAAGAAAACAGCTCCAAAGAGGGAAAAAGCTAGTGCTAGAATAAATTTGATGGTCATACGGCCGTCGCAGCAAAAAATGAGCATAAATTTGACGGCCAAATGCCCGTCATCGTAAAAGCACAACTAAGCTTATTTAATGCAGCGTTGGTTTTTTTCATTTTTGGAGCTGTTTTCTTCCAGAGGCCATAACTTGGGCATACGATATCGTTTTTGGCAAACGAGATATCATCGGAAAGCTGGTTTTCTCAACTTTCCAGTGGTGTGGGTCTCATCACTTCATTCTTCTGTTGGTGCATTCATTTTTGTGGCTGTTCTTCATGTATTTCCAGCTTTGTCCTTTTTGGGCATTTTGAGCATCATTTGTAAGCAATATCTTTTAAGTAAACACACTGAGATAAAGTGCCACACTATTGTACATGCATTTTTTGGGGAATTTGCACATAAGGTTGTGCCATATTTTGTACTCGCACTATTATTATAAAGTGCCATGAGGGGTTTTGTAGTTTGCGTTTGTTTTTCCATCACATCTTTGTCCGGTGAGTGTCCCTCCACGATGACAGTGGATCCATATGATTCCAGCCTCATGCATGTGTGGTTTGTTTTTGCACACCACTTTTTCAGTTGTAGGTGCTTTCTTGTGCACTTTCAGTTGTTGTATCTTCTTCTTCATGCACTATAGGGTGTTTCACATCATTTCAGTGGATCTGTCAGGCTCTCCCAGTTCAACATTATGGGGGGGTATTATACTGTTCGTGCTAATTCTTCCTTGGTTTCACCTTAGAAGGAATCTTCCATTCTCAGTTGATCAGTGTTTCAGACTATTGGTTCTTGTGCCATCTGTATCTTCGTTCCAGGTGTTTGCCTTTCTTTTCCATTTGATTCAAGTAGTGTCGTATGGGCCACTTATGCAGATTATTGTCTTCTTGATCCTGATCATCCTATCTTCAGCACCATAGCAGTCATCTTTCGACAGTTGTTTGCAGCTTCTTCTGCTTCAGTGTTGTTCTTCTTGGCTTTCTGCTTCTCTTTTTGGAGTAGAGCTTTTTCCCATGAGGTTTTCTCTATTTCTCCTCTTTACAGAGATTTGGTTGTATTTGGGTACCTGATCTGGCCTAGTTGTCGGGACCCATGTTTGCCTTCTTGCATTGTAGTTACCTTTGCTTTTTTGTACTTGTTTGTAGTTGCACTTTTGCTCATCTTAAGGGGGGGTGTTAGAGTAAAGGTTTTAACTTAATTGTGTTGATTAAGTTACCTTTATTCCCTTCTTAAGATTTCACTTTAGTTTACATGATCTCCTTTTATAAGGATTGATCTCATTGTATATTTTATTGAATTCTTTTTTGTTCTGATAAGATAATTTCTCCATTTTTCAGAGCTTCAAACCCTTGTTTGTTTTCTCCATCCATTCTCTTCCTTGTGATAGGTATCCATTTATTCCCTTAATTGTGTTGCTTTACTCTAACACTATTGATATGTCAACGAGGGGCGGGGGGGTGGGGGGTGCAGGGTAAATCTGGACCATTCATAATTAGGTCTCAAATCTGATGACCAATATTTTGTTAGCTTGACTTGCCCTAGAAGGCAAACCTATTTTTTGAGGGCATTGCATTAAAAATGTGTATTGTGATGTATTCTAAGAGTTTGATAGCGGTCGTGTTACCTTTGGATCTTTGGTTGGTGATACTTCTGTGAGAATATTGCTTTGTAAGTATATTGTAATCTTTGTGATTTCTGAATAATATATTGGGTGAATTTTGGAGTGTGGGGTTTTTCTCCCAAAAGGGTTTTCCCCAATTGTGGTATGCATGATATTTATGTTTATTTCTATTTAAGTTTCTATAACTGTTAAAGATCTGTAAATTTTTGCATTATCATCCTCTCAAGATTAGTGTAGGAAGTTGTTTTGCTACCTTAGCTTCCTTACAACACATTGCTGCCAAAGCTAACTCTTCCATCGATGTTTCACACCGAAACACTACTTAAGTGGCCCAACCTTGATATGACACTCATCAGTACTTAAAAAAGTGATGCCACTAAGATTCACCACCAGTAGGATGGAAAAACCCATTTCCATTCTAAAATAGTGCAAAGGAGCACTTTTTCTTGCATAAAGGAGCTATTTTTTTCGAGAACCATAAATTCCCACATAGGTATCAATTTTTTGAATTTTTATAGTTATTGAAAATCTAGTTCTATATAATTTCTAGTGGTGTAGGTATCATTATTATATTTTTATTATAGAATAATTTATTATCGATTGAAGTTAGATCTCCCAATTTGACCTCCGAGCTCATAATGTTTTATTTATTTTTTCCAATTTTCATGATTCTTGTGGCATTGAAAAGGAGTTGAGGATCTCTCTAGATCTATCCATGTAATTTTTATGTATTTATCGCCAAGTATATTTTATTTGGTTTATTGTAAATATCTCATTTTGATTGATTAATTGGATATCTTGACACCTAGAGAAGTTCTATCTTTTTGGGGGCTTCATTTTCACTATTCATCATATTTGAGAGTTTCTATTACTATCGAGGGTTGTCTTTGTATATTTGGAGATAGCCTTAGTTTATTATGGTTTTTTCATTTCATCCTTCTTTGATCATCTTGAAAAGGGGAAACTATAAGTAATCGAGATATAACATATTGAAATATATCTATTGGCTTCATCTTTTGCCACATTTGTATGGACTTGTTCCTCAACCAGGTATTCCTTGCAAGAATTTTTTTTGGACAACTAAAAAGGAGCTTATTATAGGAGTGATTTGCTTACATATTGCTAATGAAACTTGCAATTCCACTACACATATTGAGTGTGTTGCATCTTGCTAAGATTGGTTGTCATTGATGCCAAAAGTGTGCTAAAGATCGTATATGCTCCCAAGATAGTTAATATATAGAGATATCAGTTGGTGCAAGTCAATATTGTAGTGTGTGGATCTATTTGATGTCTACATATGATGTGAAGGTTGGTACACATGTCCTAATATTTTTTTAGTATGTCTACATTAATATATTTCCAGTTTGATGTACCACACTTAGTTAAACTTTATAGAAGTTATGTCTAAGGCATTCACAATATATATCCTAAGGCAAATCACAATGTTCTGGTTCACATCTTTCCGCAGAGCAAGATTTAGTCTTACAGTTCAAAAGATAAGTAAATAGAGATGTAAAGGTGTTATACCTAAGATTTCAAGTCATATATCCTTCTGCAGTAAAAGTTACAAGTGACAAAGTTCTAGTCTGTGCTCTGGTAGTGCAAAGTGGTGATAAAGGCTTGTTGGAATGCTCCACATTCTTCTGGATGTGATGATTTGGATATATGGTTTTGAGGACATGTTTAGTGATGTAAAATGCATGCTATATTGAAGATTCAATTGGTCTTGTGCTCCAAAAGTTCAGTTATTCAATGACATAATGTTACAGTTGGTTCAAGATGTCTATCCTTCATTAGAACTTATGTTTGATTACTTGTACTGACAAAAGATTGTGTAGATCAGTGGTATAAGTTTGTGTGGACACTCTACATATTTCATAGTATCTTAGGTTTTTTTTTTTTGACTGCAGGAATCGAGTAGCATGACCCCCTATAAATTGCAGTGCACCTGGTAAACTTTTTAACATGACCGGTAGTGCTGGTGTGACATGCCCTTCGGTACAATGGGGGTGGGGGAGACTAGACCTCGTGACCAACCTCCTGCAACAGGAAAGATTTAGCCAACCGAGCTAGGGCCCCAACCCTATAGTATCTTAGGTTTGAAGCGCATGAAGATCTTTCTTTTTTCCAGCACCACACAAATGTTTCAAGTCAATTTGTGAAGATACACTTTTACTGTGGTTGACTTGGGTATGTTGGTGATATGCACCACAAGTTTATGTTTGAGTGGAGTCTAAGAAGTGTTTTTAGATGTTGTATAAGTCATTCCAACTCATTTGGGAGAGATGTAAATAATGCTTTATCATTTTTGTATATCACAAATGAAGATGTAGGCCGACATGTCACAAGTTTCATAATTCCTTTTTTGTGACCAACTGAATTTGTATTTTACAAGCGTGTAGATCATATATATAGAAGATCAAAGATGTGAAGAGTAAGATGGAAGTGTGCGAAGATGAACGAGTGTATGAGCAGAGTCTAACAAGATCTGCTACAAACTTAATGTATAAAATTTATGACTATTAGTGGTTGAAGGCATAAAATCAGTCATATTTCAGTTGTTCTTTCTTTCAATTAGGGAATAGTAGCTTCCTTGGATTTCAACCCCTAAAATAAAGTCAAGGAGTAGTTGATTCCTTGGGTTTCAACCCAATATCAAATTATAAACTATTATTTACTTGTGAGGATGGATTAGGATAGTAGCTCCTAGCAATATTTCTCACCGTGGTTTTTCCCTTGTGAGGTTTTCCATGTAAATCTAGTGTTATCTATGTTCTTGTATGGTTGCTTGTCTTCTCTCTTGTTTTGATTAAGTGGATGAATGCTTAATTGGTATAACTTAACTTCATCAGTAGTTAATTGAGATTAAATTTTAAAGCATATTGATTCACCCCCCTCTTAGTATTCTGGCGTGTTCAATAATTGGTATCAAAGCAAGGTTCCTTGATATTAGCCTAACAACTGAGGTAGATGCTATCTTTGGAACACATGGAGAATAAATTAGTATCCAAGACAAATTTCTCTTAGGAAATAGAGGTCATACTCCAAAAAGAGGATAATAAATTTGAGTTTGAATTCAATAAAGAAGATTATCTATTGAATTATGAAGGAGAACTCATTTCTACCCTAAATGATCTAGATGGAGAAAGAGATAAGAATGAATAACTACAGTACAAAATTGAAAAATCAAAGAAAAAATTGGCAAGTTGAAAATTCAAGTTGAAGAGGGTAAAATAATTGAAGAGTTCCTAAATATCAAGCTCATTGACAAAACTGCCAAATTTTCCAAGGTTGAAGAAGATATTTTTTCCCCGAGGAAAGAACTAGAAAAAGAAAAAGAACAAATTGACATGGGTTTAAAACTAAAAGGAGCTTTTAAAATTATTGATGAAATCATCAATTCTCAAAATACGTCAAAAGAAAAATCTAGTCTTGGTTTTGAGAAAGGAAAAAGTCCTACAACCAGTGCTTCTACAAACCTATATGAGAATTTCAAAGTAGAAGGAAAATCTAAAACAAAGGAGGAGAAAGCCTGCATTGAAAAACCTAAGAAGACAACCTTAGGAGATGAAAATTCAGATCAAGATAGAAATAAATAAGGTGGATTCATTCCTATCTAGAGACAAAGAAGATTCAGAGGTCCTCCACTTGCTAGATCTAAAAAAATAAGGAATGATTACATGTGTAGAAGATAATTTGTGCCTCAAAGATATGATGCTGGTTCATTTCATGGATATTGCTATGCTTGAAACAATTTTTTTCATAGGGTTGTAGAGTGCAAAACTAAAGTTAGGAGGAATAACTTTGTTCTAGAGAACAAAATTATGTGCTAAAAATGTAATAAGGTTGGGCATAAGGAAATTTTTTGTAGAAGTGTTTTTGTGAATCCATTTGTTTAGAATTGGAAGAAGGAAGAACCCCTAGTTCAAAAAAATAAGGGAAATAATTTTTTTTGGAAAGAGACGCAAGGTTAGGAAAATGTGAAGAAGGATATACTATGCTTGTGAACTCTACACAATATCCTATGAAAAACTGAGATATAAAATTATCTTAGGGGGAGATGTCCTTTAGCCCCCTAGAAAGGATAAAGTGCCAAATATTTTAGCATGAATTGGACTAATCCCTATAGTGTGCAGATTTTCTGAGAAAGATTGAACCTTTTGATCAAGGTTTAAGACTAAAGGAATAATGTGCATAGATGTGCTGAGCATCTTTACATCCCTGTGATGACATCGAGAAATTTGGAAAAAGTTTTACCTAACAAGTATGAATGCATTAATGGCAAAAAGTTAGGGAAAATAGAAAGTTTTTTATGTTTCATTAGAATGATTTGATCTCATTTTCATTCAAAAGCATTTGTGTTTGTGAACAGAGAAGAGAGAAGGGTTTTCAAAGTGTTATGTGTGAGTTTGTACCAAACCCTAGCAACAAAGTTTTAAGATTTTAGAAACAATATCAATGGCGAACCCATAGGTAATTGATGTTGTGGAGAAAACCATGCCAAAATACAACAAAATCCCATTCAAAGCGAAGGAGGTTGACAAAAATGGTGCATTTTTGAAGGTTCTTATTGATGTGGTATACTTTGATGACATGAGAATTTACATCCATGCCCTGTTAAGTAAAATTGATCATACCTCATCATTTGAGGTGGTTCGACATGAGCTCTTGAATGAAAATGGTGTATACAAGCTGAAGTATGCAAATTTGGCAGTGAATGGGTTAGACATCTGAAAAGATTTTCCAAAATTCTACAATAGTGAGGAATGTGTAAGAATCATCTTGATCCACATTCATGAAGAATTCATTTGGTTAGATAAGCCCTACATGATTAGAAAATAAGCTATTAGGGAAGTTACTAGTCTTTGTGCCTTCGAACTAGTCTTGGTGTTGATATCCATAAATAATGAAAGGGTTATGGAGCTTACCAAAGAAAAAATTGATAAGAGAACCCTATCAGTGAAAAATATTCTTAATCCCCATGTCTACAATGCTTAATTGGGAATTGCATATAAAATTGACTTCACAAAAAAAGAAGGGTCTGCCACTGCCACCACAATTCATACTTCTCATAGATGGCAAAGGAAAGTGCCATTTTTGACCTATGTGAGCTATTGAGGGAGCAACTGATGGATACTTTAAAGAGGACAAAAGAAATAGGATACGATTTCAGGTTTGGTTCATTAATCATTTTCCTTACATTCTATATCTTGAATGAATTACCTAGTTTTAAGGGAAAAATATGGGATAAGTTCTTTTCCGTAGCTACTCAAATTAGAAATCACATTAGAGGTTTCCAAACATACCAAGCATATACTACCTTTTATTGGGGATTCTTCAAAAATATGCAAGCAGAGATGCAAAGTAGAGAAATGATACCATTAGACTTGGTCCGGAAGTATAAGAAAGAAGTTACATTCATGGTGGATAAGGATCATTGTTACATGGAAGTAGTGGAGCCCAAAACCTCATGGATTATTGCATTTAATTATAAGGTTACATTAGAACATGTACAAGGATATGTGGATATCCAGCCGAAGAAGCCAAAAGATACAACTGTTGAGAGATTTGGAACATATGATGAGATAATGGATAAGTTGTATAAGAAGCATGTAAAGGAGCATTTTTGAAAAAAACAAGGATGAGCTTCACAAGAAATGGGGTCTTCGTCCAAAGACTACAACTAATGCCCCTAAAGAGAGTTATAAAGATAAATTTTCCCCTCCAAAAGCCAACAAAAGCCTAGAAGGTTAGGTAGATCCAATTTTGTTGTTGCTCCTACTTCGTAGCCCTCTAGATCTACACAAACAAATAGTAGTAGAAGAAAAGTTGCATTTGAAAATTCACCATAGAAGAAGACCACATGAGTTGTGCATACAAGCCCTAAGTAGGAGGCTAAGAGAAATAAGTCAGGTGCAAAAGAACCTAAAGAATAGGAAGAAGTTGGAGATGAAGATATCTCCTCATAGAAAAAGAAAGGGAAGAAGATAGCAAAGGAGGGAACATAATAGTCTCCTCTAGTTCAATATGAGCCTCTTGATTTTGGATCCATTTTGAATGGAATTGTTAGCTTTAGTTTGTTGAATGATACATGGAGCTACACCCGGATGTTCCTCTAGAAGATAAGAAGACTATTGAAAATGTTGTCATTGAGTATATGCTTAAGTAGAACATTTCTTTCAGTAATATTATTGATAAAGATCTAGATAGCCTAGTTGAGGATTTAAGATAGAGAAGAGAGAATACCATCAAGGTAGATGAAGAATTGAGACAACAGGAAATAAACAAGACTAGGTCCTCTATCTCCCAGGAAGAAAAGGAAAAGATTGTCTGGAATCAAGCAAAAGAGCTCCACACTAAAAAAATAAAAAATATTTTAATGAGCATGGATGATGATGTAAGAAAGAAGATTCAGTTAGAAATTGAAGAATTTACAAAGAAGATCATTGAAGAAATGGCAATTGAAATTGATGTGTTTGCATAGGAGCCTTCAGAAAAGCATGGTACTGATGTTGAAATGAATGTACAAGAGCCTTCAACAGAGCATGAAACTGATAATATGGCCCCTTTAGAAGATACAAATGTCCATGTTGTCTCTAACCTATAGGAAGAACAAGTTGTTTTTAGTCAGCATGAGGAAGATTTCTCCAATAAGGAGAAAGAGATGGAAAAAGGGAAATAAAAAGAGAAAGAAAAAGAGAGAAAAGGAGAAGGAGAGAAGGAGAAGGATGTTGAAGAAGGAAGCTCAAAGAAGTCATATTCCTCTCTGGTGGACTCTATCAAAGATTTTTTGGCTCAAGAAATGCATATACAACCAGTGGTATCTCCTCAATTGCTGCATGTTCCTACTTTTGATGGACAAGTTAACTTGTTTGGTATGTCTCCCCTACACAAGATGAAACTTGGAGATATAATTCACTCCATAGCAAGAAAAGAGTTGCTACAAAAATAGGTGGAGGGTGTAGATATCTTGGAAGAAGAAATAATGTTGTTGGAAGAGAAACTATCAGAAGAAAAAAGAGATTCATCATTCTGCCCTACACAATAGATGAAGTAGTTAATGGAGTATTGTGAGACTTATTCATCTCATATAGAGAAGAAAGTAGAATAAAATTTGAATGAAAAGAGATTGAATGATGCCTCCGAAAAATGTGACAGCACTTTGGAAAAGCTGTAATCTTATATTAAAGATATTCAAAAGTTCATGGAGGAAGCCAAAAATTTATATATTTTTTGTTTGAAGTGGCCAACAACAAACAAGAGTATAAAGGATTAGATAAGTGCTATTGAAATCCAGATCACCAATGTGGCTGCAACATATAATTTGGTACAAGACAGTGATGGTGCCATCAGTGAACAAGTGGAAAGCTTTCACTCCTAGCTACAAAAATTTCAAGATTAAAGGGAGCAGGTCAAAGGTCAAGTGAAACAATTGAGAGAAGTAGTAATCCTAAGGTTGGATTCACTCACTGGATTCCTGACAGAAGCCAATGGTGTAGTATAAATATAAGGCACCATCTTCTTGGGAAGATGCATAAGGTACATTTTTGCAGTTGGCCTATCAAGTCCAGACAATGACTGCAACTAAGAAGCAATGGGATAGCAACCTAGTTCAACTCAAGAATTTTTATAAGAACATTTTGCCATCCAAGTGAGCTATGCTTGTTTTTTGGTGTAAAATGTCTTTGTTTTTGATGTTGTGTATATATATGTGAAGTAGAATAATCAGTAGATATAAAGATATTTTTGATGACATTCCAGAGGGAGTAAAATTTGAATAGATTAAGGGGGAGTTTATAAGTTTTACTTGTATAAAGAATGTTTTGTTTCCCTTTTCCCTTGATGTCAAAGGGGGAGAGAGGTATGTGCACCTAAGGGGGAGTATTTGTGCACATAATTTGAGTTTTCCATCAATGAAAAATGGGGATATTGTTTCATCTTGATAAGATTGATTGTCATTGATTTCAAAAGTGTGTTGAAGATTGTATATGCTCTAGAGATAGTTAATATGCAGAGATATCAGTTGGTGCAAGTCAAAATTGCAGTGTGTGGATTTGTTTGATGTCCAAGTATGATGCAAAGGTTGGTACACATGTACTAATATGTTTTTAGTATGTCTACATTAATATCTTTCCATTTTGGTGTACCACAATCAGTTGAAAGTTGTAGAAGTTCTATCCAATGTATTTATAGTATATATCCTAAGGAAGAGTTGCAGTGTTTTGGTTTGCATCTTTCTGTAGAGAAATATTTAGTCTTGTAGTTTAGAAAATAAGTACATGGAGATGTGAAGGTGTTATATCCAAGATTTCAAGTCATAAATCCTTTTGTAGTAAAATTTACAAGTGACAGAGTTTTAGTCTTTGCTTTGGCAATGCAAAGTGGTGATGAAGGCTTGTTGGAATGCTTTGTATTCCTTCAGATGTGGTGATTTGGCTATGTAATTTTGAGGACATGTTCAGTGTTGTCAAATGCATGTTATATTGAAGATTCAAGTGGTTTGGTGCTTTGGAAGTTTAGTTATTCAATGATAGAGTGTTATAGTTGGTTCTAAATGCTTATCCTTCATCAAAACTTATATTTGATTACTTGTGCTAGCAAATGATTGTGTAGATTAGTGGTATGATTTTTTGTGGACACTCTACATGTTTCATAGTATCTTAGGTTTGAATCGCATGAAGATCTTTCTTGATTATGACATCGCACAAATGTTTTAAGTTAGTTTGTAAAGATATGCTTTTACTACATGGACGACTTGAGTATGTTGGTGATATGCGCCATAAGTTTATGTTTGAGAGAAGTCTAAGAAGTATTTGTAGATGTTTTATGAGTCACAAAAACTCATTTGGGAGAGATGTAAATAATGCTTTATCATTTTTGTATACCGCCAATGAAGATGTAGGTTGACATGTCACATGTTTCATAATTCCTTATTTGTGGTTGATTGAATTTGTATTTTGAAAGTGTGTGGATCATATATATAGAATATGAAAGATGCGAAGAGAAAGATGGAAGTGTGTGAAGATGAATAAGTTCATGAGTAGAGTATGAGAAGATCTGTTACAGACTTAATGTCTAGAATTGATGAATATTAGTGGTTGAAGCCATAACATCAATCATATTTTAGTTGTAGCTTCCTTGGGTTTGAGCCCCTAAAACAAAGTCAAGGAGTAGTTTCTTCCTTGATTTGTAAACCAAAATCAAATTGTAAACTATTATTTACTTGTGAGGCTAGATTAGGACAGTAGCTGCTATCAACATTTCTCACCATGGTTTTTCCCCTATGGGGGTTTCAATGTAAATCTACTGTTATCTGTGTTCTTATGTGGTTGCTTGTCTTCTCTCTTGTTTTGATTAAGTGGATGAATTCTTAATTGGTATAACTTAGCTTCAATAGTAGTTAATTAGGATTGGATTTTCAAGCATACTAATTCACCCCCCTCTTAGTATTCTGGTGTGTTCAACAGAGTGTCCTTGTGACATTTGGACCACATTTTAGGAGATATATGGAGATCATGATACACAATCATTTTCATATGATCCCATTTTATACTATCTTGTAGCACTTGACGATTTAGATAATATGATAATATACCATATGATTATGATACTATTAAGGATTTTCATTTTTTGGAGAGATTTGCATCTTCAAAAGACGAGGATGATGAGGTTTCTTTAGATTGTCCTTATCCTCCTTATGAGATAGTTATTGATCCTTCATATTCATTGATTCCTTGTTTATAATCACTTATTGATACTCCCCTCATTGCTACTCAACAAGATCATCATAGTCTTTCATATTTAGCTTCGTGGGTGAGTACCTAACAATTATATTAGATGTTTTTTGTAAGTCTCATATTGTAGATTTGGAGGATAGACTTGAGGATCCTCATATCATCATTGAAAATTATTAGACTACTATTCTCAAACCATCATTGTCTTTAAATATTGTTGTTCAATGTAAGGATACTGAGGTAGCAGAACAACTTCCAACACTAATCTTGAGAGGAGGATAATGCAAAAATTTTACAAATCTTTAACAATTATAGAAACTTAAATAGAAATAAACATAAATATCATGCATACCACAACACAATGATTTATGTGGGGAAAAACCATTCGAGAGAAAAACCCCACACTTTAATAGCCACCCAATATATTATTCTAAAATCCCAAAGATTACAATATACTTGCTGCAAAGCAAGCTTCTCATAGGAGTATCTCCAACCAAAGATCCAAAGGAAAAAAACCACTATTAGAATCTTAGAATACATCATAATCCATATCCGTAATACAATGCCCTCATAAAATAGGGTTGTCTTCTAGGAAAAGTCAAGCTAATACAATATTGTCTGTTAGATCTAAGACCTAATGATGAATGGTCCAGATTTACAATAATAAAATATAAATAAAATTTTCCTTTTAGGGGTGCCACCCCCAAGCCCCCATCAGGGCACATTGCCCCCGGATCCCCAACTAGGGGGATGATTCCCTCAAACCCCTCGCGAGGGGGGTAACCTTCCCATAGCCCCGTCGTCGATGTATCAACAATACCTTATGTAATTGCAAGCTTGATAAACATTTTCCCAACATCCATGAGTTTCCACATAGTCTTGATTTCTCACCTTGATTGATTGGGATAACACCTGGTTTTTTTGTGTCGTACACTGGCATGAAGACACTTGATAGGTATTTAGAGACATACATCATGAGACTTATTCCCTCATCTCTCTTATTAGAGTTGAAGTTTCTTATAAGTCAACAATTGAAATTATTTCTTCCCAAGGGGATGCATATTTTTTGCAAGCATTGGATTATCTTTTATTTTCAAGAACTCACAATTAGAAAATGATCTACTTCAATATGGGAGGGATATATTGTCTCAATATTTCTCTCCTATGGAGGGATATCTATTGTATATTTGTGATGAATTAAGTCCTTGGGGAATCATCTTGAGTCCTCTATTCATCACTTATTTCATCACATGCACATGATTATTTTTTTGCATTCTCTCTTTTGGAAAGGGTTTTTTCCCACAAGGTTTTTATCCTTTACTCCAGTTGTGAGAGATTATTTGTAAATGGGTACATAGAATTTTATAGTATGTGATACACATGTTTGAATAATAATTTCATTCTTGCATTTATTTACTTCTCCCTAAGTTTCACTTAAGGGGGGTTTTGGTGTGAATTTGGTAATTTACCTAACTAGTTCACTTAGTAGGTCCTATTCACTAATGTTCACATGTTAAGTTTACTTAGGGATTTAGGAATATTTCTATAAGTAATTGATATTCATGTGATCTTATCTTATTTTTAGTTGTCATGAAATCCGGGATTAAGACACTTGTCACAATCTTATCTTGTTCTATCTCTCAACCTTGCCTATATAAACAAGGCCTCATGTACATTATGCAATGTATGGGTAAGCACTATAATTGATCCATTATTTATCATTGTACATTATTGAATCCATGTCAAGAAATCTATTTGTTTACTCTAATCTCTTGTCGAGGGATATCTTTGGTTTTGCAAGTGATATCGAGACATTAGAGCTCACTATCAACACTTAAAAAAATATGGTAATAATATTAAGAGTTTATAAGGCATAGATTGTAAGATCATATGTAGACAAGTATGAAAGGAATGGTTTTGATAAAAATGGGAATCATAGGTGAACAAGGGTTGTTGTAAGTGACAACACAAGAATAATACATAAATTTAGTAGGTAAGCAAAAGGGAATTTTTTTTTTTGATAGGCTTAAGGAAATATAATTTGAGTAAAATAATAAATGCAAGGAAATATAATATAGAATGTGGTGTAATAAACATAGTTATAAATATGTGAAGAATTTTTCTCTTGTGCTTGCCAATGAGCTATATATATCATCCATTTATTTATTAATTTAATTAAAATGGGAATATAATTAATCAATTTGATAAGATTTTGGAATGAATTAAATAAATGTACATCTTTATTAAAAGTTTCATATTGATAGAGATTATTAGTCCATTATTTTGTGAAGTGTTCAAGCTCTAATTCATTTTAGAAAACATAACATAAAGGATGATCTTGCTTAAACCTAGAGGAAAGAATGTTTACGAAGATCTAAAAAGAGAACACAATGTACCTACATGGACATAGATTAGGAGCATCCATGCCTGCACATAGAATATAATAGGGTAAGAAATAAAAAGTGTACACAAGAAGGATACCCACATAAAGAGAAAGTGATATGTATGTGTGCACATAAGAGGAATGCGTGTAGAGGAAAATAATAACTCTTATATGTTAGATATAGAGAAGGAAGGTCTATACAAGCCTATAAATATGATTTTCAAGCTCTCATACTTTGTTACCAAACATGATTCATTAAAAGGTGGAAAAAGAGAAATATTTAAAATTATTATGTCTCATCAGTCATGAAATACATTAGATTTAGAGATATGATTTTTTTCTTTTGTATATATGCATGCTAAATATGTGAAGGTATAGAGGGTATTCCCATTGAAATTATTGTGTAGGAATTTCCATGTAATAATTCTAGGATAGATGCAGAGAACTAGAAACATGTGTATTATAAAGGGGTGTACATAGAGGGAAAGAAATAAAATATGTTTCTATTATTCATGTTAAAACTAAATAAAATGAATGCTTTATTTGTATTTTTTCTTGCTTTTTCAATAAAAGCAATTGATTGAGAAGTTGAATCTCAGATGAAAAGGATTTTTTTTTGGTGAAATGAGTATATTAAAATGAGATAAAAATATTATTTCTTTTCAAGATGTGGTTACAAAATAATAAGGTAATTTATTTCTTTTTATAAAATTAGCAACATGAACAATAAAACTCTTCCCTATTAATTTATAAATGAAAATAAATTAATATACTAAATTGCAACTTCCTTTCACAAAGAATATTTTAGTAGACAAAAGGAAGATGAAAACAAAATATATCTAAAATCTTATTTTTAATCTCAACAATGTATTGAAATACAACTCACAATTTTTCCTAAATCTTTTACATTTATAATGTATACTTTGTGAGTGAAAAGTTAAAATGAAATATTCCTTGTATATTGATAGCTAAAGTTTTAAATTACAATTTTTTATAACAATGAAGATTTTTGGTCTAATTTCCTCTACAACTTGGAAGCAAAGAGAAATGAAACATTTTTAATACTAATTTTTATTTTTTCTTTGAAGCAATAAAAATTTGTGATTTTACTAACATAAAATTATAAATTTTAAAATAAACTTAACACTAAAATGAAATCTAAATCTAATCTACCTTAAATTATCCTTTCAACACCTATTTCAACCCATAAAACTAATTTAAAACTCAAGTGCTCAAAACAAATCTATACTAAATTCCACATTTAAGAAAAGATGTATCCAAATCATAAAGCAATTTTGATGTTGGTTTCATCCTCAATAATCCTATTGTTTGGTATCACTCTCCTTCTTTAACTTCAAAAAATCCTCCAATAGTAGAAATGGGGAACACTATGGGCTATAATCAAATATATAGATTGCTTGTAATAGTTGTGCATGTGTATAATAATTGAAATATTGGAATATTTAGTTGTTCTCAAATTTTCTTGAGTGATATAACTCTTCATTAAAAAAATTGAGACATCTCTAATGATTAAAAAATATACATGTATAGGAAAGAAAAATTAATTGTAGGTTTAGTGATGGAAGTAAAGAAATTCCTAGAGATCCCAAAAAAAGAGTCAACTTGAATTAAAATATTGATTGTATCAAAATACACCACAAAATATCTCAATCTCTAATATTTGGACACATCCTTAACCACTTAAATTTGATAACAATAGCTCTCAAGCTAGATATCCTTCATATAATTTTCTTAGTTTGGGTTTTGAGTTCACTTAATGATTTTAGCAACTTCAATAACCATAGGATTATCCCTCATGAGATAAGAAGGTTTATTTTTTTCACTACAATAAAATTACAAAAATCTCTTTCTAAGGAAAAATGGAGAATATAAAATTTATACAATTGGGTTCATCAATTTAGAGAATTATTCTTCTATTATAAAAAGGAGAAAAATAGCCCCCATCTCCACAAATAAATTCATCATTTAGTTCCTCAAGGCACCAATTTGGAATAAATATTTCATGAGACAAAATCCTCATGAAATTGTTTTGGTTGACCACTCTTTGTTCACTACTATTTTAATGCCTCTAGCTCCTTAAATATTCTGTACATGGTTTAAAAAAGGATGTGCTAACTCATTTTTGAACTCAACCTTTGAATTATCATTGATCACCATCTACAACTTTGACACATATTCCAATCAATGCACATTACCATTTCCTCATCTCTTTATGTCATGAATATTTCAATAGGAAGATAAAAGAAAGGTTTTACATTTTTAATTTATCATCATTGTCCTCATTGTTTGAATTATATTGTTTTAATATTATTTAATACCCTTTATTTAACCATTTATGTCTCTAGTAGTTTATTCTTTTATAACCACAAAGTCATGAATAAGATCAAGATTTTATAAATGTTTCCCTTCTTTTCCAATATGCATTTAATTTAGTGTATCAATAGTGAGAGAGAAAAACAATTTTAATGAATTTTTAGGGGTCTACCTCACTAGTTGTTGGGTTGGTTGTTAAGTAGGGTTTTTTGGATGAAAGCTTTTTTTATGAGTAGGTTTTGGGTGAAATGTTCAATTAGATTTTTTTTAAAATTCTATTTGTTTTGGGAAAAACCTATTTGACCAAACATGCTTGACCAAATATATTATACCATGTATACTCCACATCGGGGCCACCTGACCTTTCAGGTGAAACATATTTGGGTGAATACATTTCACCCAAAACTGTCTTGCTAGAAACTATTTTGCTACCCGAAAGTGTAATAGAGGTTTTTGATTTTACCCATTTGTAAAATTAATGAATGAACCCATTCACATTTTTATCATTTTTTCTCTTGTGTGGTAGTTCCCTCCTATGTAGAAGAATTACCGTGGAGATCCTCAAATCCATATATAAGCTATGGAAAAATCATGCCTACTACTATTAAAAGTAATTGAAGATAAAAACTTAATATATTTGTATTTAAAAAAATAAATGGCTGAAAAACTAAGAAAAAAATTGAAGTCTTAGTGGTGTTTTCAAAATCTTGTCTTAAAATACACAAGCTTGATGGAGATCACTCTCAACATTTTTGAATTCTTGTATGCCTTTTGAAAACATATTTTGGGAATCAAAATTGCATGTCCAACCCTTAGGAATTGTAAATTCAAAATTGTTACAAGACTAAGGGTGGTATTTGGTTAGTTTGAATTCAAATGTATACACATTATAACATGTTTACATTATGAAAAATGTGGATGAGCATAATGTGAGTGTCTTATAGCATGCACAAATTATGTTTCCTAGAATGCAAGTCTTTTTGGGAATTATGAAATT
Source organism: Sequoiadendron giganteum (assembly GCA_007115665.2). Lineage (NCBI taxonomy): Eukaryota > Viridiplantae > Streptophyta > Pinopsida > Cupressales > Cupressaceae > Sequoiadendron > Sequoiadendron giganteum. Next base: position 153,689,536 of record CM021102.1, read on the forward strand.
TTGGCCACTATTTTTCCCCACATATTTGTGCACATGCTCCTATATTACATTTCCTTTCCTAAAATAATTTTTATAATTGTCTAAAATTATCAATCCTAGCACATCATTAACTAGTCTAGGTTAATTACATGCTTATGCATATGCATGCTATTGGATTAGCCTAGACTAAGCTCGTGAAGAGTTTATTTTCCTTTACAAAACTAAAGGATATTAATACTTTACAATATTATTAAATGATGAAATTTACATAACCATGCCATTTAGCATTTTAGTTTTGTACTTTATTTTGAGGGGAATGCATTGATACAAAGGAATATTGATAAATTCCATAATATTATATAAATACAAGGCTATTTCCCTATGCTATCCATCCAACTCATTGAATATGTGTCCTATGCACCATCATTTTTATGCGCATATTACCCATCAAGATTTGGGTAAGTGCAAGAAGTTGGGTCCACGAAGAGGGGAAGTTTCAGCCAAAAAATGTCAAAAGGAACGAGAACCCAAGCCTTAGATCGAGATCTCATTTTTAAATGGGTACCTATTCTAAAAATAGAATGGGTACCCGTTCTGAAAATAGAACAATTACCCATTCTAAAGTGGGTACACATTCTAAAATGGGTACCCGTTCTAAAAGTAGAATGAGTACACATTTTAAAGCGGGTACCCTTTCTAAAAAAATTAAAATTCCAAGACACTTTTTGTTTGGGTTTTAGGCTTGGGAAAGGTTTGGCAACCTGACCCTTAGCCTTTGACGTGCAACTAAAAACTAAGGCAAGTTCAAGAGAAATGTCTAACTTTGGCAATATAGTTTATGGACTTTTTTTCAGAATTCATTTATAAAATTAAAATCCATTATAGATTACAATGTCTAGTTTTCAAATATGTATTTTTTTTAAAGATTTGATTACGTTTTCTATTTTTTAATTAATTTCTAAGAAAATCGGTCCATAAACTTGAAATATCAAGATTTTTTTGGTTTTTAATAACTTTTAATCTGTTAGTTTTTTTGTGTGAATGGTGATCTTAGATTTGCACAAACCCAAAGAACAAATACACAATTAGTCCAATATGCAAGTTAGAAACATCATTCTCCATGAAATTCGTTTGAAGCATGAAAACAAGAAACAAAATGAAGAACACAATGAAAAAGCTATTAAATCCTATTTCAATGCTCAAACTCTTAATCCCATGGGGGAATTGGTGCCATTTTGATGTGGAAAATGGCCCTTTCCCAATTCCTTGCAAGCTTGATGATCAATGATGAATATTTGATGCTCCTTGGTGAAATTCCTTCAAAATCTAGCTATGGCAATATGAAAAATGGATGAAAATAGACAAAGATGGATGGAGATTGCTCAAAAAATGAAGATAGTAATGTTGCATGAATTTGTCGATCCAAAATTCAAATGAGAGCCTTCAATTTATAGAAGAGAATGATGGAGAAAGAGGCAAAATGGATAAATGTGGGACAAAAGACCAACCGATAGGAAAAGGCTGTTGGAGTATGGACAAACACTGAGAGGGGGGGGGGGGTGAATCAGTGTCTAAATTTTTTTAAACTTTAATCAAGACTTTTAATTCTGATATCCTTTCTAATGACAATAGGGCTGACATTTATGATAGCATTAGCATTGTTCATTTTGAAAACTTATCCCAATAATCCTTGTGAGAGTTATCTTGCAATTACAAAAGAGATGACTGACATTGTTTAAACACTTTAGGATTACCAGATTTCAATGCAGACTTATGAGATACAAAACCAATTGTGCAATGGAATGAAATATAATAAGCATGAAACAACAAAGAGCTTTAGTTCAACAAAAACAATTCTTGAGCTTTGAAACAAATGAATACATTTAAGCTTTCTTTTGAATCTAAATCTTTAACAATGATAGAACACTTATGCAAAACATTTTGATATGAACATTTGCAGCGATGAAGGGACTAACATTCAACCAAGCTCAGACTGATAAGAACAACTACTCACAAAAACATCACAGTCATGAAGCATTATCACATCAAAGCAATTGAGACCATAAGACAAAGAATTTGTTCAGTGGAAAACCCTCCTAGGGTAGAAAAACCACTCCTAAACTACCTTACTAGCTTAATTTCAAAAACCACTACTTAAAATGCCTTATAGGATAATTTTTGAGCACAAACCCCTCATTTAGAGACACCAATCTCAAGGAGCACCAACCCCTTATTTAGAGACACCAATCTCAAGGAGCACCAACCCCTTTTAAGTTTATAGAATTACAATAACATAGAGGATCTCTCTGTTCCATTTTTGCTCACTCATACCTCTCTATCCAATACCCTAAATATTCAACAAGAATCCTTAAAATATTAAATAAAAAGGTTTTATGATCATACTCTGCATCATGTTTTCAAACTTTTATTACAAAGCTTTTTCACTATCTCTTTTCAGATTTTCATTTACAAAAGTTATCACTTCTCTCTTTTTAGTAACTCACTATGCAACTACAATGATCACTCACTTTATATCCCACCTTTACAAAATGAATATTTTGCATTTTAGAACCTTCAACGAAGGTTTTGAGAGAAGACAAATACTCTATGTTGGTTACAATGCAAGATTCCCAAATATACAAAGAAGTCTGCACCAAGGAAGAATGATTCTTCTGACAATGATGAAGAGATATAATAGAACTACATTTTAAGGAAATGATTAAAAAACTCCTTCAATAGACTGTACTAGCAATCTCATCTGTTACCAGAATACAAAACGCATGCACCATTTTGAAAGATCAATAATACCCTTATTCAACTGTTCAGAAGCATCTCCAATAGTTTTAGTAACAGGTGGAGGAAGAATAAAACCAGAGATACAATAGTATGTTTCATATAACCTTTCTCAAGCTGAAAACATAGAAGAATATCACTACAGGAATTTGTAGCTGTACCCATTTCATGATGAACCTCCATATCAAAAATAAACAACATTTTTAGACTACCCATAATGAGAAATCTAGTGTAACCGAAATGAATGCATTATCTTCTGACAAGTAACACATTTTCACATTATCTACTTCGAAGAAAGAAAAAGAATGTTCAGATATTAACTTCATGGTGGCCTGAAACAAAAACAAAATCTCATGAAATCCTCCAGATTTACCTCTGCTTCCAGCTCAGGCAAAGTCCACCAACCGAATTCTCCATAACTCACAATTCACCATACCTTCAACTCGAACTGCCACCATTACCAAGCTTTAACTGTAACTAAAAATGCATCATGGTGGCTAGGGTTAACTAAGCTTATGAAAAATGAAACAATCATTTGTTTTGCCCTATTTTTTACTTTACACCAAACCCCAAAACAAAATACATAACCACTTGGAATCCATAACAAAATAATAATCATTTTGAGTTCCATCAATACTAACAACATAATGAAACCAATGAATGCCACATCTCTGCCTACTCGCAATCCACGTGAGTAATGAAAACAACAATCAATTCCAAGACAAAAACCATGTGACTTTATGTAAATTCATTTCCATGTTAAAAAACCAACATATTATATTTCAATGTGAAATACCCGATTCCAAAAAGCCTTGTAAATATAAGCCGACAATCCAAGTAATGAGTATGTCGATAACCACATGCAAGGTGAAGACCAAAGTCTTCAAATTAAATAATAACAACTGACTGTCAAAGATCCATAATGCTGACACAATTATCACCTTGATAATTGTCATGACCTTCAAAAACAAAAATACCAACCACCTTAAAGAATAAAACATTGTTTCCAAGAGACGATGCCTTGTCACTTTCAAAGTGACTTTTCATTATTTACACAAATCTCCTGTCGGCCTTAAGGCTAAATAAATCAACCATTAAGACCTGATAAAATTATAAATGATGCCAACTAAATGGAGTCCAAGCACTATAAAGCGTAACAACCCATATACAAAGTGCAAGTTGTAAATGATGTAAGGTGAAGCCCAAGCACAAGAATGTGCTAAGTGATACTATAAAAAATGATATACCACCCTTGTCTAAACAAACATTGAGTCATAGAATTTTGTAAATTATATGTTATGAAGCTTGAGCACAAATGAGTTAAAGATAACCTTTGCCATATCATGTAGTCACCAAAATATATACTCCTGTAGTGATAAAACATATAAAATGATATCACCTTAAAGCCAATACCATAACCCAACACTTGTATAAGCTAGATAACCTTTATCTGCACACGAAGCTCAACCTAATCAGTACCACAAGATATAACAAATATGAATGTAAACCAAAACCATAATACTGTCCACAATTAAGGTACCGAATGCCAAAACATGAATAGACCAAGAGTAAGCCAAGAAAAAATAAAGTATCACAATATCAATGCCAAAATGCCATATTATCAGTTTTGACATCAATGACAAATATGCACAAAGAGAAAGTCAACAAACTCCTCCTTTGTCCTTGATGGAAAAAATCAGCTAGTGGAACCAACCACTAAATCATCATTTTCTCCCCGTTTTTTTCACAAGGACAAAGGAAGAAACTTGTAATATGTCATGAAATACAACAACCAACTAATACAGTAACCAACTACATAAACAATATTCACCAAGTAGCCTTGCTCCCCTAAAACCACAACACTGAAATGCCACTAATCCATGCACATAACCGGCTCAAGAATACCATCAACATCAGTAGGGGTAAGATTAAGCATGGAAAACTCTGAGAGAGATGCAATGCCATTGATAGACCAAACAAAAACTTTCACTGTACTGTCACTATCCAATCAACCTTGATACACAAGATAACACTTTGTCAATGCTGTCCTCAATGTTTCAAAAATATTGATCAAGTAAGTATTAGCTACTCACTTGATTGAGCATAGACATTGAATAAATAATCCAAAAAAGAATCACACGAATATAGTCATTGTATGAGATACTAAACCATTGAGTGCAAGCAATGCCAACTTCAACATAACTTAGCACCACTTTCATCTTAGAATAAGAAGCATGACTAGGTGTACCTGATATTGTCTGCACTTACCACTCAAGAAATATATATCAGATACATGACAACAACATGTCAACCAGAAATTGCATAACAACAGCATATCATCTTCTTTGATACTAAAGAATATATGGAAAATACCAAACTGTTTCACCAGTGATATGAAAAAATATCCCTTTTAGCTTCAACCATTTTCATGCAATACATCCATCTATTAAGAGCCAAAAAAGAATCATAAATAATGCAACCAAGATCACTAACAATCTTTATTCATTATCAATCAAGATCCAAATAGCACTATGAAATGATTACTGAAGCAATACCAACAATACCAAGCTGCAACACAAATATAATCATGCAAAGATTTTTCATAAAAGACATTAAAGCCTTATGATAGATGGTATACATCATATACCGAGTACCAATGCCAAGACTAATCCAGATCACCGTGTACTTGTTACTTGATCATAAAATTGAACAACCAAGGTCAAGAATATATAGATTGTCAATGTCAGGATCAAAGGATTTAACAAGCAGTCATGTCACACCATCATATGATTCCTTAACCAAATATCACTGTATTATCAAAACAAACATCCTTATCACTTCCAAGTTGATTTTAACAGGAATTATTTTCCTTAAGTGCTCCTTATTCACCACTTAAAACTTTATATGCAATAATTCATTAACAAATGAGCAAGTATCAACTCTTCCCCAAGATGCAAGTAGCCAAAGTAATGCATACTTGTGTCAAGTCCTGTATGACCAAATTTTGAAGATCAATATCACTGCTATCCTGTAGATGCTCTATCAAAGAGGAGTCACTGTCAACCAAAAATCTATTAATCCATAATCAACAACATTTAGAAATGTGTCATGGTCTGTTCAAACAATGGTACTTGTTTAACATTTGTGTAATACCCTGTATCACCACTAGATCCAAACATCCTGACAACTATCCTTCTGAATCAACACAAAATCAAGTAAGTTTGGAATGAATTAAGAAACTTTGATCTGTTAAATAACTCAGGTTGTGAATCATAAGGAAACACAATGAATACTGTACATGTAATAACTTATCAAAATGTAAGGAATACATATCAAATAAAATTACTATCATGCTGATTGCTACACACACCATAGTACTTATTCCAAAGTCATCCTGGAAAAACATGATGACAACCTTGATACTCTGAGATCCATTTATGACATGAATATTTGCATGAGAATCATGAAAAATGCTATCATGTATACTGTCAGTCATGTACTAAAAAGTCATTAACCGACTGCAACAACAATCATAGAGAAAGTAGCATTTACAAACCAATCTGGTAATGCTTTAATAAACTATCAGCAGAAAAGAAAAAAATATCTCAGCTCAAACAAAATCCTACTTATTTTACCACCAATAGCAAATGCATACTATCATACCTCATTCTAGACTTCATATGGGTAAAATGAGTTACCTTAATAGACTCCCCCCGAGTCTTTTCTTCTTCTCAAGATCTAGATGGTATCACATGTGCAAGTAGTGCATAAGGTGTTTTCAAACATTCATCTTTATTGCTCTTCTTGTCATCTTGATTGCTCTTTCTTCTCCGCACCGATGTAAACTTTTTCACCTGTTTGCTTAAAGTACTTGTCTTTCTATTAAATCTGCATTGCTATACTTTATGCCCAATGTTATTACATCTGAAACAAATGACTTTGTGATTGTTCTGAGGAACATAAGACTTCCTATAGACATTTCTAGCATTGTTCCCTACATTATTATCACTTGTATTCATTCTAAAATATCTTCTTAAGTGACCAAAATTGTTACAGTTGTAACACACCACATTCTCATTTCTAGAGACATTAGAATGATCCTTATTTGACCATCTCATGCAATCAATTTCCTTATGACCATAGTCATTACAAACATAACAATATCCTTGAAAAGAATGATTATACCTGAATGAATGATCATGCCAAGGATGTGAAGATTTGAAGACATTTATCCTTTCTCTGTGAGTACCTTTGAATTGTCTTCTAGAGATAGAGTTATCCTTTGATTTTGTTTTCTCTACACTCTTCAGAGTAGCAGCATGATGACCAAGATCAACCTTCATTCTTGGTGTAAAATTTTTTCCATCTGTAGTAGAAAACACTCTTATAGATTCTTCAACAGAGCTTTGTCCAACCTCATATCCCACTCCTGTAGGATCCTTAGAATACTTTTGTCTACCCAACATCTCATTCAACAGATTAGTACTATGATCAAATTTCTTATTTTTACGTAATTGAATCTTGACACTTTCAAGCTCTTTTCTTAATGCAACTACTTCTCCAATTTTTAGACAAACAATATTTTTAATCTCCAAATTAGAACTCACAACATCAACTATCCTCTTACATTCTGCAATTTCAATTTTCTGACTTATAATCATATCATCTCTAAGAGTTAGTTATTTTAACAAGGAATCATTATCTGAACATTTCCTTAAAGAAGCAATCTCATATTCTAGTTTATTGCACATTTCATCCTTGTCTTTTAGCTTGACTTCCAATTCCTCTTCAGTCCTTTTTCTATCAGCCATTTGAACTTTCAGAAATTCAATAATCTTTTATCCTCATTATGATTTTGTATTACAACTTTATTGACATCAACACTTTCTTGTAAACATACCTTGAGATCTTGATTTTCTTGTTTAAACATTTTAAATTCATCTAAGGCAGCAAGCCGTTCTCCTTCCAGATCAACCTCATACTCATCATCTTCATATTCTTTCTCATCAAATTCTTGTTCAAAGTCACTTACTAAATGATCTTCTTCATCACCAACTACAAGATCATTTTTAGTATCAACTGGCAGGGGTATTTCTAGAGACAAGACTTCACTAGACTTGATAGGAGTTGATTGATCAACTTTTACACTATTTTCTTGATCATTGAATGTTTATTGATAATTTCTTTAGATTCAGTTAGATTCTTTTCAGAACTATGAATATTTTCACCTTCTTCACTTTCAGACGTTGCACAACTTATTTCAATACCCAAAGATACCTCCTCTTGCAACTCACCATCCCGATTCATTTCAATGAACTTGTTCCACACTTCCTTTGTATTACTATAGTGAATAACTTTTGTAACAACTTCATTTGACAGGCCATTAAAAATAGAATTTATAGCTTTGGCATTGGACTCAAGAGCTTTCTTCTCCTCAGGTGTGGAAGGAGATGTTGTAGATACAGTGCAACCTCTTTCAACTGCAGCCCACACTTCAAACCCTAAAGAAGACAAGTAAGTTTCCATCCTGGATTTCCACAAAGTAAAGTTTGTACTTTTGAATAGAGGTGTTCCAGATCTAGGGTATTCTACTATTTTAGAGTTACTGTATATGACTTCTTCTTCATTACTACTCATACTAGGTTCAGGCAAAATTTGAAGATTAGAATCTTGCAGAAACCTTCTTTTACCCTTATTCCTTCTATTCTTTCCCATAATAACCAAAATGCTTGAAAAATCCAGAACTAATCCTAAGGTTGTTTAGACCTATCAGAGGACCCTACGCTCTGATACCAATTGTTGGAGTATGGTAAGACACTGAGAGGGGGGGGGGTGAATCAGTGTCTAAAAGTTTTGAAACTTTAATCAAGACTTTTAATTCTGATATCCTTTCTAATGACAATAGGGATGACATTTATGACAACATTGACATTGTTTATTTTGACAACTTATCCCAATAATCCTTGTGAGAGTTATCTTGCAATTGCAAAAG
>CM021102.1:153698399-153771505 GCA_007115665.2 Sequoiadendron giganteum
TGTAGGTAAAGTTATCAAAATATTTTGAAGTTTCTAGTAAATAATCTTTAGGTTATAGGATCTACTTTCAATTTTCTTCCTAACCCTTTCCCTTGAAAGTATTTTAGATTAGGTGGTTTGCTAGAGGGAACCAACCCACTCTAGAGATTCACTCTCATTTATAGATTACTCCAATAACTGAAAGAGAATTTGTTGCAAACAGGATAGGCAAGTCTAACTTAAGGGTTCAATCTTGATTGCCAAAGATTAACATTATGCAATAATCGGGTTGTAGGTAACTAGGTCATTGTTGGAGGCTGGAAACACCTGAGAGGGGGTGAATCAGTGTCTAAATTTTTTTAAACTTTAATCAAGACTTTTAATTCTGATATCCTTTCTAATGACAATAGGGCTGACATTTATGATAGCATTAGCATTGTTCATTTTGAAAACTTATCCCAATAATCCTTGTGAGAGTTATCTTGCAATTACAAAAGAGATGACTGACATTGTTTAAACACTTTAGGATTACCAGATTTCAATGCAGACTTATGAGATACAAAACCAATTGTGCAATGGAATGAAATATAATAAGCATGAAACAACAAAGAGCTTTAGTTCAACAAAAACAATTCTTGAGCTTTGAAACAAATGAATACATTTAAGCTTTCTTTTGAATCTAAATCTTTAACAATGATAGAACACTTATGCAAAACATTTTGATATGAACATTTGCAGCGATGAAGGGACTAACATTCAACCAAGCTCAGACTGATAAGAACAACTACTCACAAAAACATCACAGTCATGAAGCATTATCACATCAAAGCAATTGAGACCATAAGACAAAGAATTTGTTCAGTGGAAAACCCTCCTAGGGTAGAAAAACCACTCCTAAACTACCTTACTAGCTTAATTTCAAAAACCACTACTTAAAATGCCTTATAGGATAATTTTTGAGCACAAACCCCTCATTTAGAGACACCAATCTCAAGGAGCACCAACCCCTTATTTAGAGACACCAATCTCAAGGAGCACCAACCCCTTTTAAGTTTATAGAATTACAATAACATAGAGGATCTCTCTGTTCCATTTTTGCTCACTCATACCTCTCTATCCAATACCCTAAATATTCAACAAGAATCCTTAAAATATTAAATAAAAAGGTTTTATGATCATACTCTGCATCATGTTTTCAAACTTTTATTACAAAGCTTTTTCACTATCTCTTTTCAGATTTTCATTTACAAAAGTTATCACTTCTCTCTTTTTAGTAACTCACTATGCAACTACAATGATCACTCACTTTATATCCCACCTTTACAAAATGAATATTTTGCATTTTAGAACCTTCAACGAAGGTTTTGAGAGAAGACAAATACTCTATGTTGGTTACAATGCAAGATTCCCAAATATACAAAGAAGTCTGCACCAAGGAAGAATGATTCTTCTGACAATGATGAAGAGATATAATAGAACTACATTTTAAGGAAATGATTAAAAAACTCCTTCAATAGACTGTACTAGCAATCTCATCTGTTACCAGAATACAAAACGCATGCACCATTTTGAAAGATCAATAATACCCTTATTCAACTGTTCAGAAGCATCTCCAATAGTTTTAGTAACAGGTGGAGGAAGAATAAAACCAGAGATACAATAGTATGTTTCATATAACCTTTCTCAAGCTGAAAACATAGAAGAATATCACTACAGGAATTTGTAGCTGTACCCATTTCATGATGAACCTCCATATCAAAAATAAACAACATTTTTAGACTACCCATAATGAGAAATCTAGTGTAACCGAAATGAATGCATTATCTTCTGACAAGTAACACATTTTCACATTATCTACTTCGAAGAAAGAAAAAGAATGTTCAGATATTAACTTCATGGTGGCCTGAAACAAAAACAAAATCTCATGAAATCCTCCAGATTTACCTCTGCTTCCAGCTCAGGCAAAGTCCACCAACCGAATTCTCCATAACTCACAATTCACCATACCTTCAACTCGAACTGCCACCATTACCAAGCTTTAACTGTAACTAAAAATGCATCATGGTGGCTAGGGTTAACTAAGCTTATGAAAAATGAAACAATCATTTGTTTTGCCCTATTTTTTACTTTACACCAAACCCCAAAACAAAATACATAACCACTTGGAATCCATAACAAAATAATAATCATTTTGAGTTCCATCAATACTAACAACATAATGAAACCAATGAATGCCACATCTCTGCCTACTCGCAATCCACGTGAGTAATGAAAACAACAATCAATTCCAAGACAAAAACCATGTGACTTTATGTAAATTCATTTCCATGTTAAAAAACCAACATATTATATTTCAATGTGAAATACCCGATTCCAAAAAGCCTTGTAAATATAAGCCGACAATCCAAGTAATGAGTATGTCGATAACCACATGCAAGGTGAAGACCAAAGTCTTCAAATTAAATAATAACAACTGACTGTCAAAGATCCATAATGCTGACACAATTATCACCTTGATAATTGTCATGACCTTCAAAAACAAAAATACCAACCACCTTAAAGAATAAAACATTGTTTCCAAGAGACGATGCCTTGTCACTTTCAAAGTGACTTTTCATTATTTACACAAATCTCCTGTCGGCCTTAAGGCTAAATAAATCAACCATTAAGACCTGATAAAATTATAAATGATGCCAACTAAATGGAGTCCAAGCACTATAAAGCGTAACAACCCATATACAAAGTGCAAGTTGTAAATGATGTAAGGTGAAGCCCAAGCACAAGAATGTGCTAAGTGATACTATAAAAAATGATATACCACCCTTGTCTAAACAAACATTGAGTCATAGAATTTTGTAAATTATATGTTATGAAGCTTGAGCACAAATGAGTTAAAGATAACCTTTGCCATATCATGTAGTCACCAAAATATATACTCCTGTAGTGATAAAACATATAAAATGATATCACCTTAAAGCCAATACCATAACCCAACACTTGTATAAGCTAGATAACCTTTATCTGCACACGAAGCTCAACCTAATCAGTACCACAAGATATAACAAATATGAATGTAAACCAAAACCATAATACTGTCCACAATTAAGGTACCGAATGCCAAAACATGAATAGACCAAGAGTAAGCCAAGAAAAAATAAAGTATCACAATATCAATGCCAAAATGCCATATTATCAGTTTTGACATCAATGACAAATATGCACAAAGAGAAAGTCAACAAACTCCTCCTTTGTCCTTGATGGAAAAAATCAGCTAGTGGAACCAACCACTAAATCATCATTTTCTCCCCGTTTTTTTCACAAGGACAAAGGAAGAAACTTGTAATATGTCATGAAATACAACAACCAACTAATACAGTAACCAACTACATAAACAATATTCACCAAGTAGCCTTGCTCCCCTAAAACCACAACACTGAAATGCCACTAATCCATGCACATAACCGGCTCAAGAATACCATCAACATCAGTAGGGGTAAGATTAAGCATGGAAAACTCTGAGAGAGATGCAATGCCATTGATAGACCAAACAAAAACTTTCACTGTACTGTCACTATCCAATCAACCTTGATACACAAGATAACACTTTGTCAATGCTGTCCTCAATGTTTCAAAAATATTGATCAAGTAAGTATTAGCTACTCACTTGATTGAGCATAGACATTGAATAAATAATCCAAAAAAGAATCACACGAATATAGTCATTGTATGAGATACTAAACCATTGAGTGCAAGCAATGCCAACTTCAACATAACTTAGCACCACTTTCATCTTAGAATAAGAAGCATGACTAGGTGTACCTGATATTGTCTGCACTTACCACTCAAGAAATATATATCAGATACATGACAACAACATGTCAACCAGAAATTGCATAACAACAGCATATCATCTTCTTTGATACTAAAGAATATATGGAAAATACCAAACTGTTTCACCAGTGATATGAAAAAATATCCCTTTTAGCTTCAACCATTTTCATGCAATACATCCATCTATTAAGAGCCAAAAAAGAATCATAAATAATGCAACCAAGATCACTAACAATCTTTATTCATTATCAATCAAGATCCAAATAGCACTATGAAATGATTACTGAAGCAATACCAACAATACCAAGCTGCAACACAAATATAATCATGCAAAGATTTTTCATAAAAGACATTAAAGCCTTATGATAGATGGTATACATCATATACCGAGTACCAATGCCAAGACTAATCCAGATCACCGTGTACTTGTTACTTGATCATAAAATTGAACAACCAAGGTCAAGAATATATAGATTGTCAATGTCAGGATCAAAGGATTTAACAAGCAGTCATGTCACACCATCATATGATTCCTTAACCAAATATCACTGTATTATCAAAACAAACATCCTTATCACTTCCAAGTTGATTTTAACAGGAATTATTTTCCTTAAGTGCTCCTTATTCACCACTTAAAACTTTATATGCAATAATTCATTAACAAATGAGCAAGTATCAACTCTTCCCCAAGATGCAAGTAGCCAAAGTAATGCATACTTGTGTCAAGTCCTGTATGACCAAATTTTGAAGATCAATATCACTGCTATCCTGTAGATGCTCTATCAAAGAGGAGTCACTGTCAACCAAAAATCTATTAATCCATAATCAACAACATTTAGAAATGTGTCATGGTCTGTTCAAACAATGGTACTTGTTTAACATTTGTGTAATACCCTGTATCACCACTAGATCCAAACATCCTGACAACTATCCTTCTGAATCAACACAAAATCAAGTAAGTTTGGAATGAATTAAGAAACTTTGATCTGTTAAATAACTCAGGTTGTGAATCATAAGGAAACACAATGAATACTGTACATGTAATAACTTATCAAAATGTAAGGAATACATATCAAATAAAATTACTATCATGCTGATTGCTACACACACCATAGTACTTATTCCAAAGTCATCCTGGAAAAACATGATGACAACCTTGATACTCTGAGATCCATTTATGACATGAATATTTGCATGAGAATCATGAAAAATGCTATCATGTATACTGTCAGTCATGTACTAAAAAGTCATTAACCGACTGCAACAACAATCATAGAGAAAGTAGCATTTACAAACCAATCTGGTAATGCTTTAATAAACTATCAGCAGAAAAGAAAAAAATATCTCAGCTCAAACAAAATCCTACTTATTTTACCACCAATAGCAAATGCATACTATCATACCTCATTCTAGACTTCATATGGGTAAAATGAGTTACCTTAATAGACTCCCCCCGAGTCTTTTCTTCTTCTCAAGATCTAGATGGTATCACATGTGCAAGTAGTGCATAAGGTGTTTTCAAACATTCATCTTTATTGCTCTTCTTGTCATCTTGATTGCTCTTTCTTCTCCGCACCGATGTAAACTTTTTCACCTGTTTGCTTAAAGTACTTGTCTTTCTATTAAATCTGCATTGCTATACTTTATGCCCAATGTTATTACATCTGAAACAAATGACTTTGTGATTGTTCTGAGGAACATAAGACTTCCTATAGACATTTCTAGCATTGTTCCCTACATTATTATCACTTGTATTCATTCTAAAATATCTTCTTAAGTGACCAAAATTGTTACAGTTGTAACACACCACATTCTCATTTCTAGAGACATTAGAATGATCCTTATTTGACCATCTCATGCAATCAATTTCCTTATGACCATAGTCATTACAAACATAACAATATCCTTGAAAAGAATGATTATACCTGAATGAATGATCATGCCAAGGATGTGAAGATTTGAAGACATTTATCCTTTCTCTGTGAGTACCTTTGAATTGTCTTCTAGAGATAGAGTTATCCTTTGATTTTGTTTTCTCTACACTCTTCAGAGTAGCAGCATGATGACCAAGATCAACCTTCATTCTTGGTGTAAAATTTTTTCCATCTGTAGTAGAAAACACTCTTATAGATTCTTCAACAGAGCTTTGTCCAACCTCATATCCCACTCCTGTAGGATCCTTAGAATACTTTTGTCTACCCAACATCTCATTCAACAGATTAGTACTATGATCAAATTTCTTATTTTTACGTAATTGAATCTTGACACTTTCAAGCTCTTTTCTTAATGCAACTACTTCTCCAATTTTTAGACAAACAATATTTTTAATCTCCAAATTAGAACTCACAACATCAACTATCCTCTTACATTCTGCAATTTCAATTTTCTGACTTATAATCATATCATCTCTAAGAGTTAGTTATTTTAACAAGGAATCATTATCTGAACATTTCCTTAAAGAAGCAATCTCATATTCTAGTTTATTGCACATTTCATCCTTGTCTTTTAGCTTGACTTCCAATTCCTCTTCAGTCCTTTTTCTATCAGCCATTTGAACTTTCAGAAATTCAATAATCTTTTATCCTCATTATGATTTTGTATTACAACTTTATTGACATCAACACTTTCTTGTAAACATACCTTGAGATCTTGATTTTCTTGTTTAAACATTTTAAATTCATCTAAGGCAGCAAGCCGTTCTCCTTCCAGATCAACCTCATACTCATCATCTTCATATTCTTTCTCATCAAATTCTTGTTCAAAGTCACTTACTAAATGATCTTCTTCATCACCAACTACAAGATCATTTTTAGTATCAACTGGCAGGGGTATTTCTAGAGACAAGACTTCACTAGACTTGATAGGAGTTGATTGATCAACTTTTACACTATTTTCTTGATCATTGAATGTTTATTGATAATTTCTTTAGATTCAGTTAGATTCTTTTCAGAACTATGAATATTTTCACCTTCTTCACTTTCAGACGTTGCACAACTTATTTCAATACCCAAAGATACCTCCTCTTGCAACTCACCATCCCGATTCATTTCAATGAACTTGTTCCACACTTCCTTTGTATTACTATAGTGAATAACTTTTGTAACAACTTCATTTGACAGGCCATTAAAAATAGAATTTATAGCTTTGGCATTGGACTCAAGAGCTTTCTTCTCCTCAGGTGTGGAAGGAGATGTTGTAGATACAGTGCAACCTCTTTCAACTGCAGCCCACACTTCAAACCCTAAAGAAGACAAGTAAGTTTCCATCCTGGATTTCCACAAAGTAAAGTTTGTACTTTTGAATAGAGGTGTTCCAGATCTAGGGTATTCTACTATTTTAGAGTTACTGTATATGACTTCTTCTTCATTACTACTCATACTAGGTTCAGGCAAAATTTGAAGATTAGAATCTTGCAGAAACCTTCTTTTACCCTTATTCCTTCTATTCTTTCCCATAATAACCAAAATGCTTGAAAAATCCAGAACTAATCCTAAGGTTGTTTAGACCTATCAGAGGACCCTACGCTCTGATACCAATTGTTGGAGTATGGTAAGACACTGAGAGGGGGGGGGGTGAATCAGTGTCTAAAAGTTTTGAAACTTTAATCAAGACTTTTAATTCTGATATCCTTTCTAATGACAATAGGGATGACATTTATGACAACATTGACATTGTTTATTTTGACAACTTATCCCAATAATCCTTGTGAGAGTTATCTTGCAATTGCAAAAGAGATTACTGACATTGTTTAAACACTTTAGGATTACTAGATTTCAATGCAGACTTATGAGATATAGAACCAGATATGTAATGGAATGACATATGATAAGCATGAAACAACAAAGAGCTTTAGTTCAACAAAAACAATTCTTGAGCTCTGAAACAAATGAATACATTTAAGCTTTCTTTTGAATCTGAATCTTTAACAATGATAGAACACTTATGCAAAACATTTTGATATGAAAATTTGCAATGATGAAGGGACTAACATTCAACCAAGCTCAGAATGATAAGAACAACTACTCACAAAACATCACAGTCATGAATCATTATCACATCAAAGCAATTGAGACCATAAGACAAAGAATTTGCTGAGTGGAAAACCCTCCTGGGGTAGAAAAACCACTCCTAAACTGCCTTACTGGCTTAATTTCAAAAACCATTGCTTACAATTCCTTATAGGATAATTTCTAAGCACCAGCTCCAGGAGCACCAACCCCTCATTTAGAGACACCAATCTCAAGGAGCACCAACCCCTTATTTAGAGACACCAATCTCAAGGAGCACCAACCTCTTTTCAGTTTACAAAATTACAATAACATAGAGGATCTCTTTGTTTCATTTTTTCTCTCATAGCTCTTTATCTAATACCCTAAATATTCAACATGAATCCATAAAATATTAAATAAAAAGGTTTTTATGATCACACTCTGCATCATGTTTTCAAACTTTTATTACAGAGCTTTTTCACTATCTCTTTTCAGATTTTTATTTACAAAAGTTATCACTTCTCTCTTTTTAGTAACTCACTATGCAACTACAATGATCACTCACTTTATATCCCACTTTTACAAAATGAATATTCTGCTTTTTAGAACCTTCAACGAAGGTTTTGAGAGAAGATAAATACTCTATGTCAGTTGCAATGCAAGATTCCCAAATATACAAAGAAGTCTGCACCAAGGAAGAATGATTCTTCTAACAATGATGAAGAGATATGATAGAAGTGCATTTGAAGGAAATGATTCAAAAACTCCTTCAACAAACTGTACTAGCAATCTCATCTATTACTAGAATACAAAACGTATGCACAATTTTGAAAGATCAATAATACCCTTATTCTACTATTTAGAAGCATCTCCAATAGTTTTAGTAATAGGTGGAGGAAGAATAAAATCAGAGATATGATAGTATGTTTCAAATAATTCAAATGGGTAAGGAAATAACTCTTGGATAGAGAAAGTCTTCTTGTTTAACAGAGTCTCAAGCTGAAAACATAGAAGAATATCACTACAGGAATTTGTAATTGTACCCATTTCATGATGAACCTCCATATCAAAAATAAACAATGTTTTCAAACTACCCATAATGAGAAATGGTAGTGTAACCGAAATGAATACATTATCTTCTGACAAGTAACGTATTTTCACCTTATCTAATTTGAAGAAAGAAGAAGAATGTTTAGATATTACCTTCACGGTAGCCTGAAACCAAAACAAAATCTCATGAAATCCTCCATATTTACCTCCGCTTCCAGCTTAGACGAAGTCCACCAACCGAATTCTCTATAACTCACAGTTGACCATACCTTCAGCTCAAAATGCCACCATTACCAAGCTTTAACTGTAACTGAAAATGCATCATGGTGGCTAGGGTTAACTAAGCTTGTGAAAAATGAAACAATCATTTGTTTTTCCCTATTTTTTACTTTACATCGAACCCCAAAACAAAATACATAACCATTTGGAATCCATAACAGAATAATAATCATTTTGAGTTCCATCAATACTGACAACATAATGAAACCAATGAATGCCACATCTCTACCTACTCACAATCCACACGAGTAATGAAAACAACGATCAATGCCAAGACAAAAAACATGTGACTTTATGCAAATTCATTTCCATGTTAAAAAACCAACATATTATATTTCAATGTGAAATACCCGATGCCAAAAAGCCTTGCAAATATAAGCTGACAGTCCAAGTAATGAGTATGTCGATAACCACATGCAAGGTGAAGACCAAAGTATTCAAATTAAATAATAACAACTAACTGTCAAAGATCCATAATGCCGACACAATTATCACCTTGATAATTGTCATGACCTTCAAAAACAAAAATACCAACCACCTTAAAGAATAAAACATTGTTTCCAAGAGACGATGCCTTGTCACTTTCAAAGTGACTTTTCATTATTTCCACAAATCTCTTGTCGGCCTGAAGGCCAAATAAATCAACCATTAAGACCTGATAACATTATAAATGATGTCGACTAAATGGAGTCCAAGCACTATAAAGTGTAACAACCCATATGCAAAGTAAAAGGTGTAAATGATGTAAGGTGAAGCCCAAGCACAATAATGTGCTAAGTGTTACTATAAAAAATGATATACCACCTATGTCTGCACAACAATTCAGTCATAGACTTTTGAAAATGATATGTCATGAAGCTCAAGCACAAATGAGTTAAAGATAACCTTATCCATATCATGTAGTCATCAGAATATATACACCTGTAGTGATCAAACATATACAATGATATCACCTGAAAGCCAATACCATAACCCAACACTTGTATAAGCAAGATAACCTTTATCTGCACACGAAGCTCAACCTAATCAGTACCACAAGATATAACAAATCTGAATGTAAACCAAAACCATAATACTATCCATAGCCAAGGTACTGAATGCCAAAACATGAATAGACCAAGAGTAAGCCAAGATAGAATCAAGTATCACAATGTTAATGCCAAAATTCTATATTATGAATTTTGACATTAAGGACAAATATGCACAAAGAGAAAGTCAACAAAGGCCACTTGTCAACATGTGAGTGGATGAGGAATGAGCACATTTTGATGAATGTGCAAATAAATGTAGTTAGGTGGAATTTGAAACTGGTGAAATGACAAGTTGGAGGGAGAAAGAAATGGAGTTAATGCCACTTGGCTCAAAGAAAAGGACATGTAAGAGGCCTTTAATGCCTTATTGGATGTACTCAAACTTTTCGAGGGATTTTTTGAATTTGAAGAATATTCCCTCTTTGATGCCATGTTGAGAGAAAATAGGAGATTTAATAAATCAATAAAATGATTTATTTGTGCAAGTTACAAAATCTAGAGGATTTAAAGGATTAGCATTATGATTAATCAAGATTTGATTAATTTAAAAGGAGATTAGCTGATGTGACAATTTGATTTAGACTTTTGGATTAATTTAAATCAAAGTTGAGAGGAATATGAATTTAGACTTAATTAAATAAGGTTTAATTTATTTAATTAAAGGGAATGGTGTTAGTTTTAAATCAAATAAAGATGAATTTATTTAATTTAAATGAGATGACTTTAGAGAATGAATTATTTAATTAAAAGGGGGACTATAGGATTAACAAAATGATTTATTTAATTAATAAAAGATGATGAATTAATCAGATAAATTTGATTTATTTAATTAAGAGATGAAATATGATGAATTTATTAAATAAATATTATTTAATTAAATGACTGCTGCCCCCTCTAGAGATCAGACAAAAATTTGGATTTTTGGGTGATCTCATGAAAAAGGAGGACAAGCTGCCCGACGGGTCCAAGATGCCAAAAGCATGCCAAAATGCGAAAAAATGATGCAAAACGAACCTCGATTGGGTGAAAATAGGATCAGGGATCCAAAACCCTGGTTGGATGGTTAAACAGGGTCAAAAACCCCAACTTTCAAGCTTAAATAGGCCTTGAGGGGCCACTTCCAATTCATTTGCACATTCAACCCTTAAGAGATTTTGCATTTTTGAGCTCTGACCACTATTCAAGATGGCACAACGAGTGCTTCCACATCACGTTTCAGAGCAAGTGCAAGTACACTAGCGATTACTAGGCACAGGACCAACGTTATGTGACCCTTACCCGACTTTTCATTTGAATTTTTGTGCGCATTAATTAGGGTGAACAGTCAAACTTAGTCAAGCAGTGCTATTTGGCACCGTTGAAAGTGCTCAATCGACGTTGTGTGGCCTTAAATAACACTGCTATTGAGTCTTGCGCTACTGTGGGTCTGTTTAGGAATTAGGGTTTAGGTGGCAAAGTCCACCGCATTTACAAATTATGCCGCTGTGGTGCACTTTGGAATTTAGGTTTAGGGTTCAAAATGGTCTGCGGTTAAAATACGACACAACGACGCAATTTGGAATTTAGAGGGCTCCAGCGACGTAGTTTGGAACTTCCAAACAATGATGTATTTGTAGACAACAACGTATTTGTTGTTTTAGTTGCAAAAACTCAAAATAGGATCTCGATTTTTTATGAAACTTGACGCTGTGATTTTACTGGTGCAGGAGGACCTAGGGATTCTACATTCATGAGAGCATAGGTCCTTGGTTCTCAGTAGATTGGTCGGTATGCATGAGTTGTTCTGGGAGCACCTTGGGGCTATAGGTTTATGGTACGTTGCTTATGCGCCTCCTGTCCGGACACACCTAGGCATGAAGACAGCCCTGACAGAGTGATGGAACAGTGAGATGTCCTCATTTCAGTTGCCCATAGGTGAGGCAACGGTTACTCTGGAGGATTTCTAGCACATTCTTTGATTACTGATCCACAGAGAGCGAGTTATCTATAATGAGGATTCCAGGAGAGATGCCTACTATGAGGTTATGTGCCTTGATGAGCTTATTTTTGCTGAGGGTCAGATTGAGCTAGAGCGATATAGGGGCACCATTTCCACCTTTAGATTGATTGACGCTGCTATCATTTTAGGAATTGTGGCACTCGATATTTTAGTCTAGGATGGGGTCTTTCCTGGGAGTGGATGCTCTATCAGAGAGAGTGTTTTGCATGGGGGCTAGTGATGCTAGCCTCACTACCATGATCTTCATGAGTTTGTATATTTGGATAGCAGAGCCATTGGGGCCGGGGTGAATCTCTTACATATTTGGGCCTGGGAGCACATTGTAGTGCTTCGTCCATGGGTTACACCGATTGTCCTAGAGCTAGATGATCCTGTAGATTGAAGGTATGGAGGGGCCTTGATTAATTTTACTCACACAGGGGTAGCCGACATCCCTCATTGGAGGAGGGTTATTGATGAGATGACAATTTTCACATGGAGGCCTTGGTTGGGCATACCTACATGGTACGATGATGCTCAACAACTCTTTTTCATGAGACAAGAAAAGCTCATGCAGGGCAGAGAGCATACTATGATAGAGTGATATCTGCTAGATCGGGTGGCTAGGCAGTTTGGGGATAGACAAGACATACCCGTTGACCAGTACATGGCCATATTTGCACGTACTATGAGGGAGACTACATGGGGTAGGCTAATCCCAACCGAGGAGACAATCACTTCTTTTAGATAGCTAGTGGCCAGGCCATGGCCATATGATCAAGGGTTACACCAACATATACTACATGGTTCAGGCCACCTATTAGATTAATAGTTCCAGGAGCAACACTCCCACGATGGAGGCCTAGAGGCAGATCAACAGGGCGGGGCCAGGGGTGAGGAGGTAGAGGAGATGGAGATGAGGATGGAGATGAGGATGGAGATGGGGATGGAGGTAGAGGAGGAGGTGGAACACCTCTAGATAGAAGAGGGGACAGAGGGATCAGGTTCCCATAAACTAGCAGAGAGATGGGGATAAGCAACAAAGAGATGCCTTGAGAGATCACTAGCAACAACCCCTGCCACCGCCACCACCACAACTACCACCACCACTTCAGCCATATAAGAGAGATGCACTAATACAACAGTTACAAGCACAGGTGCAGGGTTTACAGGTGCAAGTTCAAGAATTGACTACTGAGAGGGACCAAGCCAGGTTAGAGCGAGACTAGGAGATAGACAAGAGACGACAGCTAGAGAGCATGGACGCTGCTTCTTAGGGTAGGACAATCTCGACACGGATGTACCGTGAGGCTATTTGTGAGGTAGAGTATTATAGGTTGCACTTTTGACATGCCGTACTAGTAGGGGCTCAAGTGCCAAAGTACTCTCAGCAGACAGGTATGAGACAGGTTGAGGATCAGGCTGAGAGATAGGTGGGCAAGCGGTGTAGCCAACAGGGCACACCACCATGATACTTCTTTTGATTGACACTATTCTTTTTGATCCACTGGCTCCATTTTTGATAGCCCCATGGGCATTTATATACCTGATTGATACATACATTTGATCCTAATCCTTGTACCATGAAAGTTATATATTTTTGATGATATATGATAGATTGATTCATTTATGAGATGTGTCCTACTTTATTTATGCATTATGGATGAATGATTCTTTATGTATGATTTATGATATGCATATGTTTATTGATGCACATGGTTATGGATGCATTTCTTTTTGTATATTTTCTATGCATTTCATGATGATGATGTATGATATGTGGATGCAAATGTGATGATGCATATATGATATGATGATGCAGATGTATGTTTATGAGGTGCTTAATAAACCTATATGATATGTAAATGCAATGTTTTTTAATTTTTCCTTATGCATTTATGATGGTAATATATGGATGTCATGATGTTTATATATTTATGTGATGGATACTAATGTAATCATGATGTGAAAATGCAATGTAATGATGCCAAACGATTATGATGATGTTATGATATGAGATGACCTATGACGACATGCAATGGTTATGATTATGATTATGTGTCGTGATTTATGATCCGTGAATGTAATGATATAAATGCAATGATATGAATAGAATTTCTTCTTAAGATACTTAGAATAATAAATCTCTATTAGTCTTCGTAACTTCAGAAAATGATGTGATATGAAATGTAATGTGATTGTGACATGCAAATGTGATATGACATGCCTATGAAATGATTCATGTTTTGCACTGATTCGTGGATGCAATGTTATGATATGACATAATGTACTATGACATACAATGATTCGTAATGATATGATATTGTGAAATGATCATGACATGATTTATAATATGTAAGTGATTATGGTATGTAACTATATATTATTGTGATGTGATATGCCTATGATATGAATGCCTATTGGTATGTAATGATTTATGGTGCTATGAAATGATGTAAATGAATAATACGATGATGCAAATGATATGATGGTGTACATGTGATTATGTAATGGATTTTTGTGTATGATATGATTTAATAATGTCTATGTGATGATACTTTTATGTGCATAAAATGAATGCAAATTTATGGTGTATGAGATGTTTTGAATAACCAATCTATATTAATGATGATATGTAGTGCATGTGAGATGATTAATGTTTCCTATATGATATGATATGATATGCATTATGATGACGGTTTGTGGATGCAGGGTGGATGCATTAGCAATGTTTCTAATTAACTGTCATGGTACCATGCTAGCATAGAGAGAAGATAAAAGAAATAGGAAAATAAAAAGAGGATCCAACAAGCCTATATTATTAATGATGATGATGATTTTCTTATTAGGAATTGGGATTTTGAAAGGGCCATTCACCTTATGTTTGATAATACACATAGGTACAATGCATCAAGGTATAAAGGACCAGGATGGTGTTGTACTTAGTGTGATGGACTTTGACCTGACAATCAGATAGGAGTATTCTTGTTCACACCTGGAATACATAACCTTATCTAAAATGTAGTTCAGATATTTCAAACATCTTGGACCAAAACATAGGAAGGTGAGCCTTCCTATGTGGTCAACAAGACACCTAAAACATCCTCACTACATCCAAACAAAGTATGCATGACTAGGTCATATTACAAGAATATCCAACAAGCACAACAAATAAAAATATAATGATTGTTGCCCCATTCCTTTCTCTCTAAATCGCTTTTGTTTGGATATCATCGAGAGGTCATCAGAATGAGCACAAAAAATAAGATAAATCAAAAGACAAAGATAAAGTAAACAAACAAGCTAATGTTCTTCATACCGCTAACCAAGACTAAACTATGATGATGCCTGATGTTGATGTCCATTGTAGGAAGGATGCATCCTAGGACATGATGTTATCAGATGATTTAGGATTGATTGGATGATAGGCTATTGATACTCCGAGTTGACTAACTTGCTAACTTACTGACCTAGACTTGAGACTTTAATGATTGGGCTTTCACTTTTGAACCTGCTAGACTTGCTTCTGACTATTTTACCAAAGGGTGAAAGCAACAATTGATTTATTATGAGTGATGTTTATTTTGGGTGAAAGTGAGATGAGATGGATGTATTTTCTCAAATATTTGGATGTTTTTGGTGTGTTCTGAATGTTTTGAGGCTGTTTTTGGGTTTTTTCAAGATGTTTTATAAATGTTTTGATTTTCAAATTTTTTGATGTTTTTGGATTTTCTAAGATTTTGACCAAGAAACTAACCTAAAGACCTATCCTAGGGGTCTTGGGGGATGATCAAAGATTAGCCTTGCCTACGTTATAGACGTAGAGACCACATAGTTCGACTGACAACTTAGAAATTTACAAGACGAAAACATAACAGATGATGAATCACCAACTTATTATGACAGACTCCTAAAGGACTTAATTAGGGTGTCTTGGGGGCTGATCAAAGATCAACCTTGCCTATGTTCAAGCTTAGAGACGACGTAGTTCGACAAGATGAATCTTTGTTTTTTTTTTGGATTTTTGGTTTTCTGATGTTTTTGGATTTTCCAATTTTACGAACGTTTTGGATTTTTTGAAGGATTTTATGATTTTTTTGCATTTTTTGATGGATTTTATGAATGTTTTTGGATTTTTGATTTTAAGGAAGACTACAAGAATATACACGAATCCAATCCGAATTCAAGTAAAGGAACATGCCCTCAGTGTGATGCGATAGACTACTTCGATATGGGCAGGACAAACTGACCCGAGGAATGTGCCAAGTAGTACTAGGATGGAACATGATACATACACATGGTCAAGCTATGATGTGGACGTGGATGGGTGGATGGAAGGATCAATCAAATGTGATGGGTGATGCAAAAGGCGATGGGCAGGTGATGCAGAATAAGCCGTAGAGACCATGGTGGATGGAGAGTGCTATATTTACACAAGAAACCTGTTTTCCAGGTTTTCACCAAGGTACTTGTCCAAAGTGCCATCGAAGTGGTTTTCACTAGAGGAAGAATTTTTATCTTTATTGTTTTTAATCCTTTTTCTATTTTTTTTGGATTTTTGGATTTTTTGTATTTTTGGTTTTACCCTTAAAAGATTAGGCACAATTTTTTTTGAGATGGGAGCTATTCATGGGATCCTACAGAGGCCCCCCTTCTGGTGTTGACAACTGCTATGCTCCTGACTTGTAGCTTGTTGTGATGATGAATGGTCCCAACCAATTGGGTTCAAAATTTCCCTTGCTGTCTAGATTTGGTACGTTCTTTTGATTCTCCTTCAATACTAGCTCTCCTATTTGGAAGGCCCAACTCCTGATCTTCTTGTTGTAGCTCTGCTTGAGATGGTTTTGGTAGACTTGCAAATGGTTTAAGGCATATGCACCGCTCATCCAGTAGTTCTAGCTCATTCAATCATGACACTCAATATTCTTCGTCTGTAATGAGATTCTGCAATGATATTCTTAGGGATGGTAGCTCAATCTCAATGGGGAGGATGGCTTCTGATTCGTAGACTAGGGAGAAAGGGGTTGCACCTGTTGGTGTGTGGATGTTTGTTCGGTAGGCCCATAAGGCGGGGTTTAATTGTAGATGACAGTCATGACCAACTTCATTGACTATATTTTTGAGGATTATGAAGATGGTCTTATTTGTAGCCTCAGCTTGGCCATTACGCTGGGGGTAGTATGGAGTGGAAAAGAGGTGTTGGATATTGAAATTTTGGCATAGGTCTCAAACATCCTGGTTTTTGAAAGGTGTCTTGTTATCTGAGTAATGGCTTGAGGGATGCCGTAGCGGAAAATGAGGTAATTCAGGATGAACTTGGAAATCTGTTTTCCCATAATATGTCATTGGTATGGCCTCTACCCACTTCGTGAAGTAATCCATGGTGGTGATAATGAACTTATATCCATTAGATGAGGTGGGGGTGATTTTTTCAATGAGATCAAGCCCCCACTGTGAAAAGGGCCAAGGTGTAACAATTGGGTGGAGCTCTTGAGCTGGTGCATGGATGAGATCCCCATGCTATTGACATTACAGACGCTTCTTGATATATTCATGGGCTTCCCTTTCCATCATCGGCCAATAGTACCCTGTTCTCAGCAGCTTTTTGGCCAAGGTCATTCTACTCGAATGTGAACTACAAATGCCATTATGTACCTCCGTTAAAGAAGTCAAAGCTTCCTTAGCATTTAAGCATCGTAATAGTGTTCCCTCAATACTCCTACGGTATAAGGTGTCACCTAGGATAACAAAATAGGTTGATTTCTCAACGAAGGATTTCGTAAGGTTGGGAGTGATGTCAGTAGGGAGGACTCCTATTCTAAGATAAGTGTATATGTCATGATACCACAGGTTACCAAGACCAACGATTTCACACACAAATTCAGACTTTGGTACCTTGAATGTTGGTACAAGAAGTTGCTCTACAAGGAATTCTTGCTTTGGGACATTGTGTGGGACATCCAGTAGTGATCTGATTGTTGCCATAGCATCCACTGCTCTATTATTTGCTCTTGGTATCTGCTCGAAGGTGATTTAAATGAAGGAATCTTTGAGGATTTCCACCAATTTCTTATAGGGAGTCAGCTTATCATCCTTTGTTTGATATTTGTCATTGACTTGGTTGATGGCAAGCTGCGAATCCCCATAGACTTTAAGTGCCATGATCTGCCATTGTGCCACAATTCTCAGCCCTATGACCAAAGCCTCATATTCTACAATGTTGTTGGTGCAAGCGAAAGACAACCTATATGACTTGTGTATGCAATCTCCTTGTGGTGTAATGAAGAAGACTTTGGCTCTTGACCCATGCTGTGTGTAAGATCCATCAAAGTACATTTTCTAGTGATCTCCTATGTTTATGTTGAAGATGGATTTGTTAGGGAATTCTGATACCAGTGGGTTCTCTAAATATATTGGTGTCTCTACGAGTTGATTTGCAATTGCTTGTCCTTTAATAACCTTACATCCCACATACTCAATATTGTGCTCTATCAAGATCATAACCCATTTAGCTGTTTTCCCTGTGAGTGTTGCTTTAGAAAGTAGATACTTGAGAGGGTCTATCTTGGTAATGAGCTTTATCTGATGTGCCAACATATATTGTTTGAATTTTGTGCGGTAAATACGACTGCCAAGCAAGCCTTCTCAATGGATGTGTAATTTAGCTCGTGTCCCACCATGGTTCTACTGATGTAGTAAATAGCTCTCTCCTTCTTGTTTTCATCATGTTGTGCTAAGAAAATGCCAAGGGCTGCTGCTGTTGCTGATATGTAAAGAGGATCAAGGGTTTGCCAAGAATTGGTGGCATAAGAATTGGTGGTGTGAGCAATGATGAGCCCAAAATATGCTCATAATTTGAATATCATGATGTATTTTTAAATACCCTTACTCTTTTGTTAATGGTTGTTTTAACTCTTTGATTATAATTTTTTTTATCTAAAATTGGGTAGTATCCTATGGCAACACATTCCTATATTCCTGTAGCTTAATATCTCTATGTGTCTATATTCATTGCCTTGTTTGACCTCCCAATTGACTGATATGATGCATGTGGTTTTTGGATAAATGAAATGGATTTAATGTGTGTGATTAATGAATACGTATCGTGTTATTATATGCATGCTTTCTTTCACCTCTGTCACCATGTGTTTCACAGGTTGTTGAAAGAGGCATGAACGAGTCAAAGCGCAACAGATCTCGACCCTATAGTAAAGTCCATTTCCAGCATGGCATCGAGGAAGTTGTTCCAGTGAAGACTCTCTATCTGGGTCATTGGGAGGAAATCTAAATGGTCATCAATCTAGGAAGAGTGGAATAATAGATTCTCTCTGAATAGGTTGAACATATATGCTTTCATTTATGAGAAGTCTGTTCCTTGGTATTAGGAAGCATTTATGTCCACTTCTTTCTCTATTAGAGTTAGGTAGTTAGTTGCTTTTCTATAAATAAGTGTTCCTCCTACGTGAGTGAATAGATTAGATTGGATGAGGTTAGACTAGAAACAAGAGAACAAAACCGAGTATGTTCAGATTAGTATTATAATGAGAAACATAGTTTTGTGTTAGTTTTCTTACAAGCAGAATGACCATGTATATGATTCCAAGTTTATGAATAAAAGCTAATGAAGTTTTGAGTTCAATTCTTGCATTAATTGGTTGATTCTTGCTAAGGGGGCCCACTTAGTGAGTATATGTAGTTGTTTATTTCCTGCTGTTTATAAGTTAGAATTTCATTCCTAAAAGTTTCAGTGCAAATCTAGTCTTATATTGTTCCTGCAGCATAAGGAATCCATCCCTATGTTTTTTCCTGTAGCATAAGACCAGTTCATGGTTTGTTCCTTAGTAATAGCTGTCATGATTTCTACTTTGATTAAGTTATGCTTAAGTTAAGAAGACTTTGCCTTATGTTCTTGCATTAGAGGTAGAATTCCTTTCAAGCATTTATTTCTAGTAAATTATGGCTAAAATTGGTTCTTAGTGCACATATAGTGCCGCTCCATTTCAAGTATACGTTCCCTGGTTTGACAATGTAAATGAACGACCATAAGAAGATGTTAGTCATCTGCTGGAATGTCCAATTCCTAGGTTAGGATTTTCCATGACTTTTATATCCTTTTGTGGGTGACAACCATTTTTGGCGCCGTTACTAGGGATGGTGTCAAGCTAAAAACCTGTCATAGTCATTGTTAGCAGTAGTTTAGTGTGATTATTCAAGAATTTTCAAATTCCTTCAATTTTTAGTTAAGTCTGTTACATGCATAGAAGAAGAGACGCTCTAGGAAGATTCCTCCCTAACCTTCCATTCACTGATAATGATTTTGAACCAGCTTATAATCTATTTGAGGAAGGTAGAGATCAAGATATCAATCCATTTGCTGAAGACCTACTTGCTGAATTTCTCTTTGACCTAGCTAACGGAGAACCTCAAGAAAATCCATTTGCTTTGATACTCTATCAAGCAAATATGGCACAAAATCCACCTAATCGACCTCCTGCTTTTGAATTCCCTATCATAGCCCAGCAAGATAGTGATAACCTCAAAAATATTCCTTCTTCATTACTTCCCAAGTTCTATGGACTAGTTACAGAGGACCCAAACACTTTCTTGTTTGAGTTTGACATCCTCTGTCGAAGCTATGATTACACTTCAGATGCTCACAAGCTAAAGTTGTTTCCTGCTACTTTGAAGGAGGGAGCTCTTAGATAGTTTATGAGTTTAGGAAGGGATGTTTTCGATAGTTGGGTAGTCATGCAAACAAAATTTCTTAAGAAATACAAGGAATATTGTAAGAGTGGTAGTAAGGGTGATGATATATTCCGAATTCAGAAAAAGGAGGAAGAAAGCCTGGAAGACTATATCTCAAGGTTCTTGTTTTCCCTGAAAAAGAATTCAGACCATACTCTCAATGAAGAATCTCAAAATTAATTTTTATGAGGGGAATCAATGATGCCTGTATTGATACCCTAGATCTGATGGGAGGAGGAGATATAACCCAAGTGCTTTGGGATGATATTAAGTCCATATGTCGCAACTACTCTCGAGCAAATGTCAAGAAGGGTAGAGGTCATCAGGCTACAGTGGGAAAGTCTTCTACTAATGGAGTTTTACGGATGGAGATCTCAATTTTGCTATCTGATTTCAAGCAGGATATCATAAACAACATGGCTACATAGTTGGATACTATGCAAGCTCGGAAGAAACATGAGAAAGCTGAAGCAATCTTGGCTAAGTTCTGTCCACATTGCAGATAGAAGAAACGTGACTACAGATGTAAGATGGTGGCTAACCTGGAGGCTAAGCAATTACCCACTAATTTTAAGGCAGTAGAGGGTGATGATGACCAAGTATTCTTCGTTGCACAAAGGCGCCCATGGGATCAAAGACAAGGTATGCCTCAAGACCCTTTGACTTTTGGTAATCCTTACTCTAATTACAATAACCAATGGCAACCTACATATGGCCCATCACCACCTTGGAATACCTCTCAACCACATTGGCCTAACTACCAGAGTCCTTAATGGAAATCTCCTCAAGGAGGTTGGCAATAGCCACAAGGACAATGGAATCCACCCCAAGGTAACTGGTAGCAGAATCCTCAATGGAGAGGTTCTCAACAATGGCAGAGCCAATCCCTTAGATTCTTGCAGCTTCAACAGCCACAACCTCCAGCCCTCATGCCACCTCTTGTGGTACCCGCAGCAAATACTGGCCCTCCTAAACAAACACCTATGTCTGCTCAACCATTGCCAAATCCTAATAATAAGCAGCAGCAACAACAATAGCCTATGTATTTTGTAGAAACCAATCAGTATCCAGCTTATGCCCTGAATATTAATGATATCTATGTCAGGTCTGGAACCACTCTACCTGCTCTATAACTGTCAGTAATTACTAAGATTCCAGACTCTGCCTCTGAACAACCTACTGGTCCTGCAGAACATATACCTATATCAGATACTGTCTCTAAGGAGCTTGTCCTGCAGCATCAAGCCAAACCGTCGTTTCCTCAGAGATTACAAGTTAGTACACCAAAGTCTATGGAAGAGCCTATCTTTGACATTTTGGACCAACTAAAGAATGTACACATTCAAATTCCCCTCTTTCAAGCCATTAAGGAGGCCTATTTGAAGAAACCTGGAAGAAAGAAAAAGGATCCCCAAACTATCCATGTTCTAGGACATTTGGTAGATATTATGTTAGGGAAGGTAGTTATGCCAAAATATGCTGACCTTGGGAGTCTTGTGGTACAAATCAATATTAATGGTCAAATAGTAAAAAATGTTTTGATTGACCTTGGTGCAACCATCAATGTAATGACCAAGCATACTATGGAGTATTTGAATATCCTAACCATTAGGTCTACACCTACCATCCCGCAGTTTGCTGATAGTTCCACAGTAACACCTGATGGCATGGTAGAAGATATAATTGTCAACCTCGAGTCTTGGGAATACCCAACAAATTTCACCATAATGTCCACTAAGGCAACTTTGGGAGGATATCTTATTATCCTAGGTAGACCATGGTTAGCAACAACTGATGCTTTTATAGGATGCCATTCATGAGACATGACAATTTTTGATGGTTAGTCAACAAATAAATTGGCTTTATACCCACCTGCCCAGCCTTAGCCAGACTTGTCTCAACCAATTTGGCCATATTTAGGTGATGAAATTGAAGAAGTCAATTCATTGGCTCAACTAATGATGCTGCAAACTAATCCGTTTTCCCAACTTCAGAGTGAGGATGACCTACTTTTACACATTTTATAGTCCACCTCTGATATGAGTAGCCCATATGTTTCAGATAATTGTCCTCAGCAGTACTTCTTGCAGCAACTGAATTCTGAGAGCCTGCCACCTAAATCTCCTATAGTTTATCAACATTTGCTTCCACAAGAAATATAGACACCATCTTTATCAGTCGCCTCAATGAATGATCTTACAAAGAAAATAGAATTGTCTCCAGGCCGTTGTCTGAATATCAATAATAAGCTGCCTCAATCTCAACAAACTGCCCTAGTCAAAATGCTGCAAGATCAACACAGAGCTTTTGCATGGGACTATGGGGATATGAAGGGAATAGATCCTCAACTATGTACTCATAGGATCTACATTAAGGAAGATTGTTCACTAGTTACGCAACCTCAAAGAAGGATAAACCTAGCACTTAGGGAAATAGTTAAAGGTGAGCTCCGGAAATTGCTTGATGTTGGTTTTATCTACCCTATATCAGACAATCAATGGGTATCTCCATTGGTGATTGTTCTTAAAAAAGGTGGAAAATGGAGAGTTTGTGTAGACTACAAGAAGCTGAATACTGCAACTAAAAAGGATCACTTTCCACTGCCATTTGTTGACCAAGTGCCAGACTCATTGTCTGGTAAAAAGTATTTCTCCTTTTTGGATGGATATAGTGGGTATAATCAAATTAGAATTGCCCCTGGGGATCAAGACAAAACAACTTTTACCTGTCCATGGGGAACTTTTGCCTACTCTATCCTACCTTTTGGCCTATGTAATGCGCTTGCAACATTTCAAAGGGTAGTCATTAGTATTTTTGTTGACATTTCTCATGATTCTATGGAGATTTACATGGATGACTTTACCACTTATGGAGTTACTTATGAAGAAGCATTAGAAAATTTGGAGAAAGTGTTGAAAAGATGTAAGGAGCACAATTTGTCTTTGAATAGTGAGAAGTGTTTTATGATGATGCAAGAAGGAATTATTTTAGGCCATCATATCTCTCCAGCAGGAATTCAAGTTGATCCTACAAAAATAGAAGTCATTCTAACTTTGCAAACACCTATGAAACAAAAGGATGTTAGAAGCTTCTTAGGACATGCTGGATATTATAGAAGATTTATTAAAGATTTCAGCAAAATAGCCAATCCATTATATGCCTTACTGACTAAGGATTGTGAATTTAACTGGACTAAGGCCTATGACAAATCTTTCCTGCAGCTTAAGAACTTACTTACTCAAGCACCTATTCTTCAAGGATCAAAGTGGAGTGTGCCCTTTCATATACACACAGATGCTTTTGATTATGCCATAGGGGCAGTTTTAGGACAAAAGGAGAATTCCATAGATCATGCCATATATTTCATTAGCAAAAACCTTCAAGGCCCTGAATTAAACTATACTGTTACAGAGAAAGAATTGCTAGCAGTTGTGTATGCCCTGAACAAGTTTCGACATTATGTCACTAGTTACGAAATATTTGTTCATATAGATCATGCAACAATAAGGTAGCTCATGAATAAGTCTGCCATATCTGGTAGATTGGCAAGATGGCTTCTATTGTTGTAGGAGTTTGATATCACAGTTATTGATAAGCCAGGCCGGGAAAATGTGGTGGCTGATTTCTTGTCAAGACTGCAAACAATTAGACCTACCACCCCTGAGGTAATTGATGATAGTTTTCTTGATGAACATCTTTTTTCTATTGCTGCTCAAAATCCATGGTATGCAGATATTGCAAATTATTTAGCAGCCAATAAGATCCCAACTCACTTCTCACCAAAGGACAAGAAATTGTTGATAGAGAAAATTTTTAACTTTTCATGGATTGCAGACTGTTTATTTTACATAGGACTTGACCAAGTCATGTGAAGATGTGTTAGGGAAGATGAGACCTATGACATTTTGCATGCTTGTCATGATGAGCCATGCGATGGACACTTTGCATCAAAGAGCACATCAATGAAAATGCTTAATATAGGGTACTATTGGCCCACACTACACAAGGATGCTATAGCCTACACTAGAAAATTTGACAGATGTCAACGCATTGGGAGACCAACAAGGTCTGATGAAATGCCCCTGTATCCTCAAGTGGTAGTTAGTCCCTTTGACAAGTGGGGCATGGATTTTGTTGGGCCTATTGATCCTCCATCCAATGGGAAATCATACATTTTGGTTTGCACTAATTATGTAACCAAGTGGGTGGAAGTGAAAGCAATGACACATGCCCGTGACAATAAAGTTGCCAAGTTCCTATATGAGCAGATTTTTACTCGGTTTGGAGTCACCAGGGAACTAGTGACTGATCAAGGAGCTCAGTTTACATCAAACTTAATCACTGCATTGATGAATGATTACAAGATCAGGCACAGAAAGTCAAGCCCCTATCACCCTCAAGCCAATGGTCAAGCAGAGGTTACCAATAGAGAATTAGAGGCAATCCTTACTAAAATAGTACAGTTACACAAGAAAGATTGGAGCAGTCATCTTCCAGAAGTAGTCTGGGCCTATAGGACAACATGGAAAACAACTACAGGGTTTATCCCTTTTGAGTTACTCTATGGAAAAACTGCCATGTTGCTAATAGAGTTTGAGCATAAGACCTTGTGAACTTCTCTTTAGCTTAACATTGATCTTTCAGAAGCCCAAAAGGAACACCTCTTGCAACTAAATGCATTGGATGAGATAAGGAAAGCTGCCCTGCAACATACTAAAGCTATCCAACAACAAAGGAAGAAATGGCATGGCCACCATATCAGAACTAAGCAATTCTCTATCGGTGATTGGGTGCTGCTCTATGACTCCAGGTACAAGGAAAACCAAGGTAAACTCATGACAAGATGGCTTGGTCCTTATGAAATAGAAATTTTTTTTGATAATGGTTCAGTTCAATTGGCTACAATAGATCCTGTCCGATTCAAGCTATTGGTTAATGGGCACCGTCTTAGGTTGTATCATAGGCCAACATCCAAAGAAGAATTTATGAAGCAATTTGTTTTAGATACAGCCACTGATCTTCATGCAACAAAAGGCTTCGGCCTTTTTCCTATAGCATCTCTTTAAAGTACTATGTTGCATGTCCATAATAAGGTTTCCTTTTTAAGGAAGCCACTTTCTCTATTTTTCATCCATCACCATCATTCATTCCATCTTTCTTTTCTACTTCACCCATCCATGTCATCCATCTTTCCGTACCACCTTCATTTATGGTTTCTGTTCCATCGGCCATTTCTAGCTGAGCTGCGATCTTTCCCAACATCCGCGAGCATTTATTATAAGGTACACAATATCTTTTATTGTCACATCGTTTATTTATTTCATTTATTCATTAATTGCTATGTATCTATCAGTCATTACTGCCTATTTTTCACCTATCCTTTCGCACATGTGTGGACACATGCCAAATTTTAAGTAGGGGGCGGGAATAATCCATTTCAGAGCTTTTTATTGTACCATTGCCACGTCTGTCAAGACAATTTTTATTTTCTTGTACTTACCAAGTACGACTGCGTGCTTTTATCCTGATCAACAAGTTAATTGCTTAATTTGAGTAGTTTTAATAATCATTGCATGCAATTACCCTTTGTATCATTCTTGGTAAGTAAAGAAAGGTAAACAACAGAAAAAGAAGAAGCAGAGCGAAAAGTTTTTGAATTTTTAGAAGAAGTTTAAGTTTCAGGAATCTTAGCTGGGATAATTTGTGAAAATGGGTGGATAGTTAGTGAGATATGAGCTTGCAGCTCATGAAGCCTTGACGCAAAATCATCAAGTAGTTCAGGCATTCAACAATTGCGGATGGCTGAATTATTTTCTGGGGATAGATTCCTTTAATGAGGAAGCTGCAGGTGACTTTTTGAGAACTCTTTCAGAAGATGAAGCTATAGTGTGGGGTTTGATAGTAGCCATTATAGAAGAGCGGATTGCTGAAGTAATTGGGCTTCCGACAGTAGGAGAGAACTCTCCTTCAGGAAGAGATGTTGTCTCTCCTAGGGCAGAATTCACAATACCAACAGATGGGCCCCTAGAGGTTTCCAAACAATGATGCAAACGAGTGTCACTGCCTTATCCATACTCAGAATATGCCTCCTTCATAATCAGGTATTTGACTTGTGAGGGACATTTTTCCTATTTGCATTCTTATCATTTTAAACTATTGAGTCATATGAGGCATGGTTTAGCTGTCAATGTTCCAAACTTTTTGTTAAACCTTTTGGAATGTAGTGCCCATGAAACCAAGAAGGGTAAGGAAAACTCTATCACCCATCATTCCCTTATTAAATTATTGATTGAGCATTCCTTGAGGAATGTATCACCCCTTTCTTGGCTAGAATTTGTTGCCCAAAAGGGACTGCAACCTCCAAAACCTCTTAGAGCACTCCCTACACAACCCAAGAAAAAGAAAAAGAGAGTAGAATCTACAAGTAGGGAAGTAGAGCAAGAACCATCTGCTCCTGCAACACCTAGTCCTATAGCCTCCACACCAGAGTCCTCTACCCAAGTAAAAACTAGGTCTGCTACAAGAAAAGAAAAAGGGAAAACGAAGGTAGGAGAGTCATCTAGGGCTGAGCAAACCCCAGAAGCAAGCCCTCATAGACAAAAGTGAAAATGTTCTACCTCGCTTTCCCCTATAGCAACACCTGTTACCACCATAGTTTCATCATCATCCTCTCCTGTTGAATCCAAATCCTCTAGGCAAGTTAGAAAGAGGAAAGTTGCGAAAGAGCCTCCTTCAACTGCTGCATTGCCAAAAAGAGCTTCAACGAGGAAATCGAGTAAAATTGCCTCAACCTCCGTCCAACCATAAATTATAGTCATTTCTGAGGAGTCCGAGGAGCTTAGTCATGATGATTCTCAGAGTGTATTTGAGAATGTTCCACACAGTTCCTCTATTATTCCTAAGGAATTGCAAACTAAAACAGAGGAAGTTAAGGAAGCACAACATGGTTGTGGTAATGAAAGGAGGATGCCAAGTCTTAATGATTTGGCTGATGCAGTTGAAAAAATTTCAAGAGAAGCACAATCTCCTCCTGAGCAGCAAGAGGAAGTACAACCTAAACAAACTGAAGTATTCAATGAAACACCATTGCCCTCTGAACCTTGTCGTGCATTGGTTGTGTATAAAAGGACGTTGTTGATTGAATACTTAGAATATCTTAGGATTTCCTGGAGGCCTATTACACTTCAAACTTTGAGTTTCTACCATTTGGCTAGAACTGAACTTCAACAAAGTCTTTGGGAAGAAGAGAAGAAGAAGTTGAAAAAAGAAATTGAAAGACAAAAATAGGAAATCCAAGAAATGAAAGAGAAAATAAATGAAATGATGAAGGTAGCTAGTCAGATTATGAAATGTAGACCACCACCTAGGGTATATGTAATGTTCCTTAAAGAGCAATTTTTGTGGTTCCAATTAATGAGAATTTCCAAAAATTTGGACCCTGACATTCACTCAGCTAAAGAATTTTAAGATGCATATCAAACAACACCCAATTGGCTGGGAAATTCTTTATGTGAATTTTATTTGCATGGTTTGTTAATTCCCTTTGAAATAGAATGGAATGCACTTCTCTACATTGGTGACATTCATCTGAGGTCACTTATGTCTTGGGCAGCTAATGAAACTAACTATGGGAAGCAATTAGAGGCTTATGAGGAGGCTGAAAGAAAAAGCCTATTCCCCTACGACTTGAAAGCTTAGATCCCCAAACAATTCTGAGAACTTGGCTTATTGTTGCATATGGATTATATGATCCTGTAGCAAGAATAAAAATATTTGATCTCAGGAAGCAGGTGTATGATGAATTTAAAGACCAAACATATTTGTTTTGGAAGATTTCATCTTCCATAATTAAAACAAGATGGGAAAAACTGACTGTTGGTTTGAGAAAATCTGAGCCTCATATCCCTCTGAACTTTAGAGTAGCCATCAGAAGGTCATAAAGGTATATACAACTGGGTCTCCAGGAAAGGTTTGAATTATGGTTGCCATTAACATTTCGACCTCCAGTATTGATGTGGCCACTATAGCCTTATTTTGCTACAAATGTTAATGAAGATACAAAAGCTCGCAGGTATGAAAGATGGCAAAATTACAGAGGCTTCTACTACAAGTTTGGAACTTCAATGCAGGGCCATGCTACTCCTACTGATTTCAGAGAAACAACTAGAAAGCTTAATGCTAGAGAACCAACATTAGGATAAGTAGGGGGAAAATGATGAGCCTGAAATATGCTCATAATTTGAATATCATGATGTATTTTTAAATACCCTTACTCTTTTGTTAATGGTAGTTTTAACTCTTTGATTATAATTTTTTAATCTAAAATCAGGTAGTATCCTATGGCAACACATTCCTATATTCCTACAACTTAATATCTCTGTGTGTCTATATTCATTGCCCTGTTTGACCTCCCAATTGACTGATATGATGCATGTGGTTTTTGTATAAATGAAATGGATTTAATGTGTGTGATTAATGAATGCGTATCGTGTTATTATATGCATGCTTTCTTTCGCCTTTGTTGCCATGTGTTTTGTAGGTTGTTGAAAGAGGCATGAACGAGTCAAAGCACAATAGATCTCGACCCTGGAGTAAAGTCCATTTCCAGCACGACATCGAGGAAGTTGTTCTAGCGAAGACTCTTTGTCTGGGTCGTTGGGAGGAAATCTAAATGGTCATCAATCTAGGAAGAGTGAAATACTACATTCTCTCTGAATCGGTTGAACATATATGCTTTCATTTATGATAAGTCTATTCCTCAGTATTAGGAAGCATTTATGTCCACTTCTTTCTTTGTTAGAGTTAGGTAGTTAGTTTCTTTTCTATAAATAAGTGTTCCTCCTGCGTGAGTGAACATATTAGATTGGATGAGATTAGACTAGAAACTAGAGAAGAAAATAGAGTATGTTCAGATTAGTATTATAATGAGAAACAAAGTTTTGTGTTAGTTTTCTTACAAGCAGAATGACCATGTATATGATTCCAAGTTTATGAATAAAAGCTGATGAAGTTTTGAGTTCAATTCTTGCATAAATTGGTTGATGCTTTCTAAGGGGCCTCACTTAGTGAGTATCTGTACTTAGTTGTTTATTTCCTACTGTTTATAAGTTAGAATTTCATTCCCAAAAGTTTCAGTGCAAAATCAGTCTTATATTGTTCTTGCAGCATAAGGAATCCATCCTTGGGTTTGTTCCTGCAACATAAGACCAGTTCATGGTTTGTTCCTTAGTAATAACTGTCATGATTTCTGCTTTGATTAAGTTATGCTTAAGTTAAGAAGACTTTGCCTTACATTTCTCCATTAGAGGTAGAATTCCTTCAAGAATTTATTTCTAGTAAATTGTGGCTAAAATTGGTTCTTAGTGCACATACAGTGCTGCTCCATTTCAAGTATATGTTCCCTGGTTTGACAATGTAAATGGACAACCATAAGAAGATGTTAGTCACCTGTTGGAATGTCCAATTCCTAGGTTAGGATTTTCCATGACTTTTATATCCTTTTGTGGGCGACAACCAAGCAAGTACTCCTTGATCTTGTTGAATGCCTGGTCACATTTCTCATCCCATTTGTATGCTATCCCCTTGTGGAGTAGAGGAGAATATGGGATAGCCTTATCTGCTAATTGTGCTATGAATCAATGGATGGACTGGAGTCTTCCTTGTAGGGCCCTTAGCCGCTTCAATGTCCTCAGTGCCTCCATCTTGAGGATTGCCTTGAATTTGGTGGGGTCTATCTTGATTCCTCTCATAGATACGATGTACTGTAGTAACTTTCCTGATTGTACCCTGAAGACACACTTCTTTGGATTTAGCCCGACCTTGTGTTCTTCCAACCTATCAAAGATGGAGCTCAGTGCTGATTTGTGTTCTTGACGCTTTCTTGACTTGGCCAGTATGTCATCTACATAATCTTCCATAGTTTTGTGAATCATATCATGGAAGATTAGTGTCATGGCCCTTTGATAGGTAGCTCCTACGCTCTTTATCCCAAACAACATCATATTCCAAAAATATGTCCCCAATAGACAAGTGAAAGCCATTTTATGTTGGTCATCCTTAGCTATCATGATCTGATTGTATCCTGAGAATCCATCCATTAGTAATAGCATTTCATGTCCCGTTGTCATATCCACAATCATATCTATGTTTGGGAGAGGGAAATCATCCTTGGGACATGCTTTGTTTAGATCCTAAAAGTTAGTGCATATGCGAATGCCCCCAGTGGGCTTTGAAATAGGTACAATATTTGAAACCCAATCTAGATAGTCAATTGGCCGTATGAAACCAACATCTAAGAGTTTTTGTAATTCCATTTTGACCAATAGTGCGATCTGTGGGTGCATTTTCCTCAGCTTTTGTTTTACTGGCTTCGCCTCTGGATATACAACTAGATGATGCACCACAACTTCTGGATCAAGGCCAAGCATGTTGGTGCAGGTCCATGCAAATTTTACCTTTCTTTCCCTCAGGAAGGCAACTAGGAGCTCTTGTTCTTCGGTTAGAAGTGACTCTGCATAGAATGTTATATGTGGTGTTTCCTCTGTCCCCAAGTTGACCGGATTGCACTTCTCTGCTAAGACTTCCGAATTTTCTTGGTGAATGGCACTGAGAGGAAGATTGAATCCCCCATCCTCCGGTGCCTCAGAGAGGTTTTCGCCATTGGATGCATGCTTTTTTTTTACTATTTTTGGGTCTAAAAGCGCTATAGTGTGGTTTTCACTTAAATACCTGTTGTGCCCCTTTTTGCACACACGCCCCGTTCGGAACGGGGACCCTTTTTTTTCCCTTCAATAAAGGTGGCATGTTTCCCAATGTTATATTTTAAAAATCTCGCCTTGATCGGAAACTTTGCATCAAAAGTTTTTTTTTACATCTTCTGAAATTTTCGGGTTTCCTTGTCTGGATTTCCGTTATCGGGTTTCCTTGTTTGGATTTCCCCTTCCGGGTTTCCTTTGTTGGGTTTCCCCTTCCGGGTTTCATTTCAGGTTTCACCGTTCTTCACAGCGTCCAGGCAACGTCTTCCCGGGAACGGCTTTTCGGACATCCGATTCCGGATGTCCCACCGCCTTCCTTTTTCCGGAGTTCACCAACCCACCTGCAACCGTACGGAGCATTTATTGCTGTACTAATGGCGTTTTCTGCTATAAAAACGTTTTCCGGCTGTCATTATCAAATTTTTGACTAACAGAAGCGAATCCCAGAGCTCCCAGTGATTTAGCTTCCTTTCTGACATTTTTCAAGTTGTTTCTTCCGACGACGTCCGCGCATCCGACCAGCCTGTTCTTTGAGTTTTTGAGGTAGGTTTTCCGTCCCGCGCCCTAAGTTCTTTTCGCATTTTTTTGAGATTTTGTTAAGGATAAATAAAAACCGAAGTTCGAACTTAGTAGATATCCTCACTGCGCACAAAACCCATTTCTTTGAATTCAAAAATCCGCCTTCTATCGACCTCCGGATCGATCCGGAACTTTCCTGTGTCGCGGCCGTTCTTCGGAACGGCGCCGGCATCTTCCGGGCCTGGGTCTTCCCACGGCCGCCCTTTCTTCTCCTACTAATTTTCCTTCTCCGGAATTCCTTTGTCGGGATTCCTCGTCCGGATTTCCTACTCCGGAACTCCGTTTCCTTTTCGCCGTTTTTAACGGCCCCGACCGAGCGGCTTTCCGGATGCCTTTCCCCGGAACCTTTATCAAAATTTCATAAGTTCGCTCGCAAATTCCATCTTTTCTTTTGGAATTCTATTTTCGGGATTCCTTGTCCGGGATCCCGTTTCCACTTTGTCATTTTAACGACCTCCATCACCCGGCATTCCGAACGATGTGTCCCTGTGGCCTTCTTCCCTTGTTGGAGTTCCTTTCTCGGATTTCTGTCTCTGAATTTCCGTCGTCTTGCCGCCGTTCTTCACGACGTCGCCCGAACATCTTCCCGACCCTTGGATCCCGAAACCTATGTTCCCATCTGTTGTTTGACCCCATCCTCCTCTGAATTTCCTTCTTCGGGATCCCGTTCCCAGAATTCCCCTTTCGGACTTCTCTTTTCGAGAATCCGTCCGTTTTTCGCCTTTTGCACGGTATCCAGCTGGTGGCTTCCCGGATCCCGTTTCCTGGCCGTGGAATTTTCTTCCAAACTCAAACTTCCATTTTCTTCCACATTTCTCACGGATTCCGTTTTGGGTTTCCTTGTTCGGATTTCCCTCTCCGGATTTCCTTCTCCGGAAGTCCGCCTCCGGATTTCCCTTCTCGGATTTCCTCCTGCGTCCCGCCGTTCCTCACGGCCGAACGATGACTGCTTCCCGATAACAGAATTCCGAGACCCGGATTCCGTTTCCCGAATTTCCGTTTCTTCTGCACCGTTTTCAGACGGCCTGCCTACCACTGATACCCGAACCTTCAAATGGGGGGTCAAATGACCTCCAAATTCGAAACGGATTTCGACCCACTTGCTAAAATTTCGTTGTCTTCTATTTCCAACCTTCAAACTTGAAATCCAACCCCAGGAGGTGCATATGGGAATTCCATTCTCGTTTTGCCTCTCCAAGCGGCATTCTGCCAAGGGATTTCCAGCCTGAGAACCCCAGATTGATTGTACAAACTTCTAGGGTTATAAAGTATCTAACTTCAAGTGCTTATTAAATATCTACTATGATTGTCGGACTAATCTTGACGTGCAGGGATTCGTCAATAGTTCTTATGACAGGTTCTTCACTATTGACTCTTGCCCTTTGTGCAGAATTCATGGAATCTAGCCCAAAAACTTTCAGTGCTGCCAGGAAAGGAAAAGGAACCGCAAAGCCACCAAGGGGCAAAGAAGATCGAGATCTAATGAAGTACAAATTCCAGGGAGTCCCCATCCAATCCTAGATTACCTCCCTTTGGAAGGATGTTTCAGATACCAACATTGGACAGGTCGATGTTGATGAGTTCATTCAGAGGGTTAGGATGAACCCCAAAACGAAAAATGCAAGAGCTATTAAAAGCAGTGGACTCACCAAGGCAGCAGGTTTCCCACCAGCCTCAGTGGCCCTAGAGCTGGTAATGGCGTGTGTCGAGGCGTATTAGTCCGACACTAGAACTATCATGGACCACGAGGGAAATCTCCTCACAGATATGTCTCCGTCAGGCATTACCAAAACCTTCCACGTTCCCACCTTCGAGAGCATGGAGGTCCCTACCAAGGAGGACTGTATTAGTATATGGGAACACAACCCGTTGGACTGCGAAAGACTCATTAATCAGTGTTGGCTAAAGGATAAACGAGGCAGCGCCGAGAAAATTCCCCATGAGCTTTTCCGTAGTGATTTCCACGAGGACTACCATGATCTAGTGACTCTGCTCAGTAGAGTCATGGGCCTGCCTGGTGCAATGTTCTTCTAGGAATGGATGTTCTACTTCATAGAACAGATTCTCCGAGGGAAAGGAACCGTCTTCTACTAGGGAGAGATAATCAGCGACTGCTTCCATGAGCAGTTTACCATAGTAAAGAAGACTAATCAATTCTTCATGACGTCTTACTTGGTGTACTCTCTTGCTAATCAGAGGCACTACCAGGGATTGACACAGATGCCCAGTGATCCATCAGGGCCGGAGCTAAAGCCCTATGACAGGTACCCCCAGCTGCAATTCAAGAACTTCAAAAGTAGCTACTGCAGGGTGAATGATGCATTCATTGCCCACATAATCAGGTCGATAGGTGGGGATTTCCATAGGAGGATGTCCCACAGTGCCAGATCCCTCCTTAGGCAGTATGCCTTCTGGTACATCCAGTTCCCCAGATTCACCTACATTCGTACAGAGGGCTTTTCGGATAAGCCAAATAAGTTGCCTCAGTATCCAAACGACCGAATTATCCTCTTGGAGCTGACTCGGCAACTGCGATCCATCCACAGCCTCTTAGGCAAGAAACATCTGGCAGGCCCTATCTATCCAATGAATCTGGGTCAGGGAATGTATAAGGTTCATACCTCCCAGTGTGCAGGATACTCCGAAAAGGAGCTGGCCGAGTACAACTTCGAGCAATACACAACAAGGCCACGGATGGATCCTTATGGCCATGTCCGCAAGGCGTTGGGATGCGGGTATGCCCACCTCCACAACATCGAGGACTTCTGGGCTAATTGCAAGGACGATCTTAAAGTACGGATGCGTTATTATATGCGTATGACCGTAGTCCATGTGCGAAGGGTAAACTTATGCCCGGTTCCTGATCAGGTAGAGGAGGATGAGGAGACAATTCTAGACCCGATCTACGATACAGTGTCCAACCTACCGCTACCTACAATCAACTAGGATACCCCAGAACTCAGTGATGTCAGTGTACTCACTAGGTCCATCGAGGCCAGGACAAGAGGATGGATAAACAGTAAGGTTGCCCAACTAAAACAACAGGGGGTCGCACTAACGTACACCAACCTTGCCAGCAAACACGTTAGTGAACCAAGCAGTTTCGAAGGTGGAGAAGCCACTACTGCAGCTAGGGAGACATCGCAATCCCCACCCTATCCGAAGTCCAAGAAAAGGAAGGACATTGGCCAACAACTCCCAAAGCCAAAGACTTATGTCCGCAAGTCATCTGAGTTGGAACCTTCGAAGAAGAAAAAGAAAACAGCAGGAGTCATGGCGACGGTTATGATGTCCAAGGATTCACCCCTTGGGATTGCCAGCAAAAGATCCCTCTCATTTGGATCTCCACCTATCGTCATCACACCCGCCACTCCACTTACCTCAATTCCGGCTTCAGTATCCTCCCCACCTGCGGTGGATATCTCTGTTCAACTCCCTCCTACTTCTCAAGGGATGCAGGTTATTCATACAGACTCACCATCTGCTGCCACCTCACCCTTGACCTCTCCTTCCATGTCTCCTTCCTTTCCTTCCGTTCCCACTG
This sequence comes from Sequoiadendron giganteum, assembly GCA_007115665.2. Classification (NCBI taxonomy): domain Eukaryota; kingdom Viridiplantae; phylum Streptophyta; class Pinopsida; order Cupressales; family Cupressaceae; genus Sequoiadendron; species Sequoiadendron giganteum. The sequence continues at coordinate 153,734,159 of CM021102.1, forward strand.
CCACAACGCCAACCTCAAGCCTTCCAGAGTCCTTGGCAAAATACATGCAGAATGTTCCATCAGAGCTTTCAAGGATGCTAGCCAATCCAATGGTCCAGGCTGCAATAGCTCAAGCTATGACCTCCACCCCAGCAGCATCCCCCTCTACCGAGTCACCAAGAATGAAAGCAACGATGCAAATATCAGATGAGCGGGAACGACAATAGTTAGAAGCTGAAAAGGCACCAAAGCCCGCAGAGTTTCAGGGTCCTGAGAATCCCCCATTTGAGCGTCAGCAGTTTGACACGGTAGCTTATGAGGCTTCAAGCGGTGACAGTGAGGACAGCAGAGACCGTAATGCTGAGCTAATCCGGGAATCAAATGATCCCGGGCTCAATGAAGAATGGGGACGGCAGTTCAAAGAAATCAAGGACAAGGAAGCCGAGGATCGGCTCGCACAAGAGGAGGAGACTGTTGCTATAGAGGCAGAAAGAGATAGATCTCCAACTGAGGAACGTGGCCAGACTCCAGAGCACGATAAAGAAACCCTCTTCCCCGAGGACAAACAAATAGAAAGTCCAGAGAAATATCAGAATATCTCAAGCGAGGAAGAGGATGCAAGAAAGGAGGATTCTCCAAAAGGACAGTCACACGTCGAGTCCCCGGCTAAACATGAGACGTCCAAGTAGGTTCTCACTGAAGAGAAGGAAGATATAGAAACCAGTAAAAGGGCCATCATCGTCCGAACTATTGGGTTAGAAAAGGAGGACAGTGGAACGATAGATGAGGGATCAGGAAAGGACTCCCAAACGCCCGATTGGCTGCAAAGACAACTAAAGCCAAAGACTCCCACTTCAAAGGATCCCAAGGTGAGGCTGGAAGCCATCATGGCCAGGGCGCATATCAACACCTGAAAGGAGAAGAAGCCAAAGGTCAGGTCAAAGATAACTATGGACGCCTCGAGATCAAGAGCAGTACAGTTAGCAACGCCGGTGGTTGGGGAACAAGGCACAACCTACAACGTCTCCACCATTGATTTGGGAGTGGCCACGAGGGATCAAAAGGTCGAACACCTCCAAGAGTCGGTCGCCACGGTCGTACACCTCATCCAGCAAGACAAAAGCTCAAAGGACGAGTTAAAAGAGCAGGTTGCGGATCTAACAGCTTACATCCAGCAGTGGTCATCTCCAAATGAGCAACCTACAACCTCATCAGCCCTACCTTAGCTGCTTTCCCATGAACAAATTAAGAAACTTGAGAGGAGACGAAACCTGGATAAAACCACAAAAAACTAGTTCCGTCAAGTTCTGGATATAGCGAACACAAGTATCAACATAGCTGTTCGATCAACAAATCGGTTTCTAGAGGTCCAAAAAACTCTTGAGGACATAAGAAAAATCTGTGAAAAGTTCCCAGGGAAGTACGACGCAGCCTACCCAAAAATTGAGGCTATCCTCGCATTGCCACGTGATGTATGGGAGAAGGATCTCGCCCTCAAGGATGACGACCACTGGCTGGTGGATACCTGGAAGAGGGACTACAACCATAGAAAAAGGAGGCTGGAGCAGGTCTTGGAGCAAATTGCTCCAAATATTGAATGGGCGAGGGAATCCAGGGAGGAGTGCACCCAATACCTTAAATTGATGACAGGGTATGAGGTTCCTGCCGCCGAGATCAATCCTGAGAACCTCAAACCCCACTTTTTGAAGACCATGGAGGATGGGATGTCTGCTGAGGTCACCACTGAATTCATGAGTTTTGCTGCTCGAGCATTCGCACAATCAGAGGTCTGCAAGGAAAATAGCACCAAATATGAAGCAGACTGGGAGAAGCTCAACAACAACTCTCAAGAATGGAGTTATCAGATCTTAAAGTCTGATATCATGGAGGTAGAAAAGCTCCAAACCTTGATCCTGAGCTTCATGGAGTATGCAGCACTAAGGAAGCAGGAAGGCAATCCGGTCATCGAAGAACAGTACCTTAAAGAGTAGCTACAACCAAGAATAAACAGCTGAAAGATAAATCCGCTACAGTGTTGTCACTAGATGACGAGATTGGGAAGAGACAAAATGAGCTCTTAATTGTAATATTTGGGGGGTAGGTGAGACCCTGATGTAAGATGAATCTTGGCCACATAATAGAATCAAATCTTGGCCATACATTTTGTTATTTGAATCTATAAATAGAGCTCTCCTCCTCTCATTTTAGAGAGTTGAGTTGTTGTAAAGACTTGCTGCAGAAATTATAAATAGCAAATACAGTCAATTTTGGTGTATTTTATGAGTTTCTCAATAAGTTTCATGGTTCTTCTCCCTTTTAGTTATAGATTGTTTTAAGTTACTCTGCTGTTCTAGAATCTTCGCTTTGAGTTAGATAGATTTGATATGATATTTCTGATCTTGGAAATAATTGTTGTGTGTATGCTTTCCTTGTCCATACTTTTGGTCATCTGCTGAGGGTAGATGACTGTGTAAAGTTAGTCTGGACTCCTATTCCATTGCTGCTCATTGAATTTCATCTTCATCCATGCTTCCATAGTGAATGAACAATGAATATTTGCAGTCCCTAGAAGATAGCACAGATTTCATGATATTGTGAGAATTCTGGTTAAGTGAAATCCAATTTAAGGAAACTGTCCACGGCAAGAATCTCCATGATCACTGTTCATCGGTAGTTGCAGGTTTAGGAAACATCTTTCTTCTTCACCCCTTTCCCCTTTTTCCTTTCTTTCAGAAACTGTTCGTATCAAGGTTCGTTGGGCATTGTAAAAGCCAAACTAGATGAAATACTAGAGTCCAAGACTACTGCTTGAACCTGCAGCAAAGCATGTAATTCCAGATCTATAGGACTCTGTTGGTTGACGCAGTTTCCCTACAGCTTTAATCCGTAAGTCCACCTTGTGATTCCAGCAAATCACATAAACAACTGAAATATTCCAAGCACTGTCAAGACCTGACATCCGAGAGACCTTGGGATAGTGTTCTGCAATTTGATTGTGGAAGATTGTCTTTCAAGAGAGGTAACACACCTATGCATTACCTGTGTTGTGAAGTGCATAAGAACACCATCAACAATACCTAGAGATTATTCTCAAATTTTCACTCTTACGACTGAGGGATTCAATCATTTCCCCATAATAAGCATGTGTGTCCAATAGAATGTTGAATCCAAGTTTGTGGTCCCCATAAGGTACATTATCTCGCAATCCCATGAATTCTGAGAGCACCTCATCATTTTCAAATGTGTCCAGAATTGGTGGTCCTCGTAGGTCATAGTCTATGAGCTGGGGATATAATAGTTTTAACTCATGGGTTTGGTTGTTCGACTCAAAGGATACATTGGAAATCATGAATAAGGAGTGGTCTTCAAACATAGGTAAGTCAGCAATGGTGTCATCATCACTGTCACTCCCACATACCTCGGTTATGTCAAAAGTAAAATTATCTAAGGGTAGACCTGTAGATATAGGTAAATGAAGGGGAGTTTTGACTGCTTTAACGGGGGGGCTTCTGCCACTTACGGTTATACTTGGAGGGGTACATTCGAGGCCAATATTTTTTACATGCTTCTTAGCAATGATGGGTTCTAATCGGTCGTTGCTATTTTTTTCCAAGGATTTCATTCTTATTATAGCCCATGCCCAACATTAATTGAAGTCCTCTGTTAGCATCATCCATAGGAAGGTTTGGTATGGGTCTTTCATCTTGATAGAGGATATTGGATATATCTTTTTCGGCCTAGATCCCCCCAACGTTTGAACTGGGAGGGATCTACTCTGAAGGTTTGAGATGCTATACTTGCTAGTTGCGACTATCCATGGGATATAGGGGATTGAGATAAATCCCTTACCACAAAGGCTCCCTTCTTCATTTTATAATATCCACACCCATTGTCTTGGATAATGAATTTGATATCAGAGTTGTTAGGAATGGCGGGTGTCTTTGTCCTAGAAGTGGAGGCTATGTTGGATGGATCTATATACGGAGTTGAAGGGCCTTCATAATTTTTGGGTACTTGTGGGACTTTGTAATACTTGGCTTCTAAATTTATGCAATAGGCAAATGGCTCGGTATCACCATGAATTGTGACCTCTTGGTTCTCATAGTGGAATTTAACACATTGATGAAATGTGGATGAAACTAATTTCATCCCATGGATCCATGGGCACCCCATAAGAATGTTATATGGGAGGTCGAGATCAAGGACTTGGCAAGTGGTTTCCATGATGGCTGGTCCCACTTGAATGGGAAGCTGAATAGTGCCTTGGGACACTCTCTCTTGATCATCATAAGCTTGGATGGTGATACCTTTTCCTTTTTCAATCATGTTTTCAGAGAATCCCAAATTCTTTATTAACTTGAGGGAACAAATATTCAACCCTGCACCTCCATCCACCAAGACCCGTTTGACCTTATTTCTATGGACAAAGACTTCTAGATGAAGTGCATGATTGTGAGATGGGTGGGCATGGAGATCTTGCTCAGAAAATGAGAGGAGATGTGGGGTGGTGATGTTTTTGACCATAGCTTGAAATTGATCTACATCAAGGTCTATGGGTACAGAAGACTCAACAAGTGCTTTTTCTAAAATCTCTCTATGCGCAGGAAAAATTTTCAGTAACTCCATGATGGAGATCTGAGTGGGGGTCTTCTTTAGATGTTCCAAAATATTATAGCCATCAACAATAGATTTTGAATTTACGGGGGGTGCTCTAGCTTGCGTGGATGGTCCAGGGATGGTGATTATGCCACTTCATGTGGTGACTCCACAATCAACTTTGGATCCTGGGATATGGACAACACTTACCCATTCATCTAGGGATGCGACAACATGGTCATAAAAATGGTTGATGCTACCATACTCCTTGCCTTTGCCGTTGTTGGAATTTTCATGAGATGACATTGGATTTGTGTATATCTTAAGATCTTGATTTCTAGCTGGTTATTCAACTTTGATGGTCTTGTTTTCAATGACGTCTTGGATTAAATTTTTAAGCCTCATGAAACTGGTTGTTGTATGTATGTCCTTTGATTTTATGAGAATCAATCAAGTGCTTTTCGTTATACCATGGTGGCTTAACTTGAGGCTTTTGGTAATTCTCAATGACAGGGAGTGTGATGATGTTAGCATCAATGAGTTGCTTCATGAAAGATTCGACCAATTCTCCAAGTGGTGTGTACTTGCATTTTAGAGGATATCAATTTCTTATGGATGGTCCACTTTGGTCATTGACATTATTGATTGTCTGGGTGTTGTTTTGCTTATAAGATGTGTTAAATCGGGGGGTGCTTTGGGTATTCTGAGGTTGTTGATACATTTGTTTTTGTGTGTTTGGCTTTGGAGCATTGATCACAACCTTAGCATCAACAACACCGTCATTGGTGACATTCTTATTTTTCACCCATGTTCGTGGTTTGTCATTATAGCTGGTCGATGGGCGATTATCTTGATAAGAAAGCGTTCCTCCTTGTGTGATGAGAGCTCTTTCGATGCTAAGAACTTTAGGGATGAGTTGGTCATATGAGGTGATGCAATGGAATTTGAGATGGAAGGAAAGAGTTCCTTCAAGATTTGCAATGATAGTTCCGACTTGCTGCTCCTCTGGCATGGACCACTTGCTTCTATTGGCTTTGGATCACCATCATTGTAAGAAAGATGCAAATGATTCTCCTTTGGTTTTCTTGAGGTTGGATAGTTCCTCCAAGCTTACGTCCATGCCCATGTTGAATGCATAATTTTGTATGAACGTGTCTACAATTTCTTGGAGCTTCTTGATTCCTGGAGGAAGTCGGGAGAACCATTCCATAGCTGGGCTAGCTAGACTCCATGGGAAGAACCTCATTAGATAGGAGTCATCATAAGCTACTTCCATGTAATGCACGTGGAATTCCCTGATGTGATCTTTGAGGTTTCCGAGTCTGCGGTACTTGTCAAATTTTGGGATCTTGAAGCCTTGTGGAAATTGTTTCATCACAATGCTTTGGTCGAATGGATAAGGGCATAGATTCCATTATGATTTAGGGGTCTTCCCTGATTGGATGTCCAACACCTGTTGTGACAAATTCTTGATTTTGGCGGATAAATCACCTTAAGGGTTGGGTGGTGGAATGAATATATTTTGGGTAGGTGTAGTGATTTGGATGGTGTGTGTGGTGACTTGTGGACTGGGTGGTGCATTAGTGGGAGTTTTTTACACAACCAACGCTTGCTAATATGCTTGCAATTTTTGTTGTACCAACAAAGCTTGTTGTTGGTCTTGTTGCTACAATTGCGCCAACAACACTTGTTGTTACTGTTGCGCTAACAACGCTTGTTGTTGCTATTGCACCAACAATGCTTTTTGTTGTTGTTGCAGCAACAATGCTTGTTGTTGGGCTTGCTATTGAGCTACTTGTTGTTGCACTGCTTGTTGTTGCGCTTGGTATTGTTGTAAGGCTTGTTGGTAAGCCTGTTCCTGTAACAAGGCTTGTTGTGCTTGATGGTGGGGTTGCGCTTGTGCTTGAGCAGCTTGAGTGGCTTGAGCAACTTGGGTGGCTTGCATGGCTTATTGTTGTTGCAATAAAGCTTGCACTTAGGCTTGGTCTTGTTGCTATTGTAGCAATGCTTGTGCTTGCGCTTGAGTAACTTGTTGTGCTTGTTGTGCGACCTGCTGTGTTTGTGCTTGCTGTGCGGCTTGCACAGTTTGCTGGGCTTGGAATTGTTGGAGCACCTTTTGGTAGGTTTTCTGTGCCACTTGCAAAGTGATGCTATATTGATTGGATATGCTTGGATTTGTTGGTAAAGGTGGAGGATTCAAAATGGTATGTGATGGTGTGATGAGATTCTGTTGGGGTGGTTGTTGAGGCATTTGGGTGATGACGATGGGTTGCGAGGTGGTGGGTATGGTGAATGAGCTAGGTCCTTGGGAGACCATGCTTTGAGATGTGGTTGATTGAGGTGTTTGGATTGGCACCACCTATTTTTGTGATGTCAGTGGTATTCCTGGAGGATTTGGGACACTTGATGTGTTGATTTGATTCGGTTGATTTTGGATAAGTAAAGGGGGCTTCCCTAAACCAAGGATTGGTGTGGATGATGTTATTAGTGGAGGAAGTGGTGGAGGGATAGGTGGTATGCCTCCTTGCAAAAGTGATGACGAGGGATCAAATATTCCTCCCTGTCCAAATAATCCACCTTCTCCTTGTGAGGTCATGGGGAGAGATACTAGTGTGTTGAGAGGATATGCTGGCGCCACAGTGAAAGTGAAAGGAGTATTGGTGTCACGAAAGATGAGTGAAACGTACAGGTGTTTCGGTTCTTGAGGGACGAATTGACCCAAGATGGTTTTTGCATCCAAGTCTTGATTATTCACAAGGAGATGTGTTTAGAGAGCCCGAAGTAATGAACTTCCCTTGTTGACAATTGGTTGAGTTGGAGCAAGAGATGATGTGGGTTGGGGAATGGGTTGAACGATGATTTGAAAATATGGTGTGAATGAGACTGGGGGCATGATCCCAAGAGGTTGCTCCACAATAGTGTTTACGTCAAAGTCCGAGGGGAGTTTAGTCCCTTCTTTTTCCAACTCTAGCATGTATTGTGAAGGATTGAGTCTCATCATGGCACTGACAATTTTGTGATTCTCGAGATTTTGGACCATTTCTATGATTTCATCTTGAGTCATCCCCAAGATGTTATTGGTGATGTCTTCCACTTGACCTTCCTCTTGAGGATCTTGTGGTAGTAGATGAAGATTGGGTGGGGGATTGCTAGATCCCATAGGATTAATTTTGGGTGTGGTTTGGCTTAGATCACTTGAAGTAGATGTTTCCTTGTTGGCTTCCATGTTCTTGTATTGAGATCGATTTTGCACCATAAAAGAAGCATCAAATTTTAGGTACAAAGAAGAAAAAACCAAGTTTGCTCAAGGATCAAAGGATGGTGATGAGATAGATGAAGGGTGGACAGTGTGAATGATTAAACTCTTTAGAATCTTGAAGGGACACTAGACTTTAGGAATTTTGGATTTTTGATTCTTGATTTGATTTGTTTTGGATTTGGATTTGGATAATGAACTCATAAACCCCAAGAGGTTGGATGTTTATCTCAGAGTGCATTTGTTCACAAGGATTGATAATTTAACTAAGCACATGAAGAAGGATTCATCTACACATACTTCGTCAAATAAGATGATTTTTTGATTTGATTTAAAGGATTTGCCAAAAGTCTAGCATGATTTGATTTTTTCAAGATTCAAAGAGTTGCTTGGTGGGATGAGATTTGATTGTTGTTGAAGGATGGGTGAAAATGATGACTTCGATCCTAGATTAGACCTAGATAGAAATCCTTTCTATAAGACCTCGGTATTGAAGAACATGCTTGTACTTCCTATGTGAGAAATGCAAATCTTTGAAAGAGACTTGGATTTTGTTGGTAATAAAATTTGTACAAATTAGGATTGTTCTTTGAAGCTTTATTGAAAAAATTATAGAACAACCTTTCTCTAACTTCATGAAGTCTTGGAAGACGTTCCTCACGAGCTTTTGTACTAAGGAACTTGTGACGATTTGGTTTGGGAACTTTGACTTTTTGAGAAATCATAGGATCAAACACATGTGCAGTCCAATTGTTTGTTATCTTGCTTAGATTGATATTTTTACCATAAACACTTTCTTGATTATGTTTCAAACTGAATGTCTAATGTCCTAACTTCTTTTCATCCCACAAGGTCCATTATGTGGAAATCAAGGAAATCAAGGCAATAGTTTCCTAATGTTGACTTTAGTAAGAACAAATTATGATATAAACCCAAATACTTAGAAGCCTCTAAGGATGAAGTCCCTAGGGCAAGCAAGAGCACTTAGGTTTGTCAAAGGTATTTGTTCCTCCTAAAGGGTTTGAAATTTTGAGGATTTGGTGAATGTTTGTTTTCAAGCATTTTAGATCCAAGCAAAGTGTTTTGATGCCAAAAATGGTGCACAACCCTAGGATAAAATGAGACAATATTTGTTGAGTTCCCACTTGGATAAATCCAGCTATGCTTACTCTTAGCAAATGATTAAATACTTGACCACACTGGCTCCCTTCCGTGGCACACACTTCTCGGGTCATCCAAGCATCAGTACCTATAAAACTCCCATGGAATACTTCTCATCTCTACCAAGAGCCGTAAAAATGTCGGACGGCTTCAGAACGACCGTTCTTGCATCAATAAATAGATTTAAGGATTTGGGCCTTCTAAACAAAAGGTTTTAATATGGGAATTTCGTTCATGGGGGATCATCCATATGGTAAGAGACCATTGTTACCCTTTTTGTCAGAACAATCCTCGTGATACTTGAACTTTCCTCAAGTACCCACACTTATATATGGGTTGGAAGTCGCTTGGCTTGAGCGCATTACTAGTTGGGTCGTTCCCTGGGGTGATTAATTTTTCCCACCAGGCAGGCCCTCTAAGGATAAAAAAAAGTGAGTAAGTACATCCATAGTTCGATCAATCTTTGTTGAGAAACAAAGAGAGAACACTCACAATATACTCCACTCACACTAGCAAGATCTTGTTCAATTTTAAGAACCCAAATTGAGGTGTGAAGGTAATCACTTACACAACTTAATATCACAAAAAATTCTTTTGATTCTCAAGATCGCTGTGAGGCACGAGAGAAGGGCATATGTATTTTTAAATGATAATATATTTGGATAAGGGATTAAAAAACATAAAAGGCACATGTTCATTTTAACCCTTCAAAAGCAAGAATATGAGTTCTTTTTAAGCACCAACTTTGAAGTGTGAGATTTGTTTGTTCAATTGTTAAGCCCAAAACAAAATCTAGTAAGTTGCCTATGGTTATTTTTAATCCCTTTGTTTTGTTATTTTTAAGCCCAAACAAAAATTATTGAGTCCTAAAAGCATGAAGATGACAAAATCCTTAGAAAATGGATTATAATTTCTCCCTAAAGTGTTTAAAAACACTTGATACAATGAAATGATAATTCCATAAAGAAATTGTTGTCTTTGTTTCCTTCCCTCACCTTTGATCAAACCCACCTACAAAATTTGGTTAATACCAATCCAGTGGCGTAGTATATGATTGCAACATAGTTTAAGGAGGTCAACGGTCCACTATATAGTGCCGCTGGCGACTGACAATGGTGGACTGTGCAAAACCAGTGAGTGCAAATGCGGCACTATTTTGACAGCGATGGATTTTGGAGCTTGAAATTCAAATTTCTTTGGTGGGAATGACTCAGCGTCATAGTTTGGAGTTTGTCAACGTTGCTATATGGCACCACTGGACTGATAGTGGTGGAGTTTGACAGTCAATGGTGCATTTTCTTGTAGACACAAAAACTCAACAAAAAATGATGGAATTTCTCAAAAAAATGCGTTAGATTCTTCAGAGTCGCTCTCCTTCTAACGCCAAAATGTGAATGGTGATCCTAGACCTACACAAACACAAAGAAAAAATACACAATTAGTCCAATATGCAATTTAGAAACATCATTCCCCTTGAAATTCGTTTGAAGCATGAAAACAAGAAGCAAAATGAAGAACATAATGAAAAAGCTATTAAATCCTATTCCAATGCTCAAACTCTCAATCCCATGGGGGAATTGGTGCCATTTTGATGTGGAAAATGGCCCTTTCCCAATTCCTTGCAAGCTTGATGATCAATGATGAAGATTTGATGCTCCTTGGTGAAATTCCTTCATAACCTAGTTATGACAATATGAAAAATGGATGAAAATAGACAAAGATGGATGGAGATTGCTAAAATATTGAAGATAGTAATGTTGCATGAAGTTGTCGATCCAAAATTCAAATGAGAGCCTTCTATTTATAGAAGAGAATGATGGAGAAAGAGGCAAAAGGGATGAATGTGGTACAAAAGATCAAGCAATAGGAAAAGGCCACTTGTCAACATGTGAGTGGATGAGGAATGAGCATATTTTGATGAATGTGCAAATAAATGTAGTTAGGTGGAATTTGAAATTGGCGAAATGACAAGTTGGAGGGAGAAAGAAATGGAGTTAATGACACTTGGCTTGAGGCAAAGGACATGTAAGAGGCCTTTAATGCCTTGTTGGATGTACTCAACCCTTTTGGAGGGATTTTTTGAATTTGAAGAATATTCCCTCTTTGATGCCATGTTGAGAGAAAATAAGAGATTTAATACATCAATAAAATGTTTATTTGTGCAAGTTACAAAATCTAGAGGATTTGATGGATTAGGATTAAGATTAATCAAGATTTGATTAATTAAAAAGGAGATTAGCTGATGTGACAATTTGATTTAGATTTTTGGATTAATTTAAATCAAAGTTGAGAGGAATATGAATTTAGATTTAATTAAATAAGGGTTAATTTATTTAATTAAAGGGAATGGTATTACTTTTAAATCAAATAAAGAGGAATTTATTTAATTTAAATGAGATGACTTTAGAGAATGGATTATTTAATTAAAAGGAGGACTATAGAATTAACAAAATTATTTATTTAATTAATAAAAGATGATGAATTAATTAGATAAATTTGATTTATTTAATTAAGAGATGAAATATGACGAATTTAATTAAATAAAGATTATTTAATTAAATGACTAGCAGAGGAGATGATTCAGGACAAACTAGTGTTAGTAAGATTAGGAGCAAGTGTATAGGATCAAACGGGATATTTCTTGTGTCTACATTTTGTAAAAAATATATGACATCAATCTTCAGATAATTCTCTACACAATAATTTTTTTTTTCAAAAAATGATTAGTTTAGGTCAAATTATGTTGTCCATACATGTTGATTTTTAAAAACAACAATTAGGACCAATAAAAAACAATTAAAAAATAATTCAAAACCAAATTATAACAAAATGTCCTCATTAATCTTTAGATTGTTACATATCTTTCCCTAAAAAGAATTAGTTATGGTGTCCATACACGTGCAGGGTATGGTAAAAAAGTGGCTTTTAAAAAGTGGTTTTTATACATGCCTATTAAAAAATAATTTTTATTATCTGGGTATTAGAATACATTACATATTTGGAAACCAGATTCAAAAAACTAAATTTCATATTACTGAATTTTTTTAAGATTCAATGTGTAAGTGCTTCAAATTTTTAGTTCAAGTGTGAATTTATTTGAAAAGCAAGAAAAACATTTCCACTCTTTGAGCTTTTTGTGGACCCAATTTCTCGTATCAACGCATTTAGCTTTTTCTATCCCAATAGTAGTTCATGGTCATGGACTTTTCTTGACCTACTTTAAGTTTTGAATCCAAATATGACCAACTTCCCACATTTACCCTTCCTATCTAGGGATGAATAAACATAAGTGTTGCTTAATATGTTTCTAGTGTCATTGTATTTATAGGCATTCAATGTATTCATTCTAAAAATCTATAGATCTCCTACTCTCAAGAAATATTTATATATCATTCACTTTATGCACTTCAATTGGGGAATTATAAGGAATTTAACTATGTAAAAGCATCATAGGAGCATACATAGATGATTAAAGGTGGTGGTTTTTTTATTTATCATATGCATTTTTGAGGGTTGGTTTGGGAGATATGTCCCCTTGTGACATAGTGACAACCCCACAAATGTATTTATAAATATTTCTAGTCCATTAGATATCATAAGACACTAAAAAATTCAAGGGTAATTAGGAGAATTAAAAAAAAGTCCATTGAATACACAATACAAGTTCATGGTTGTGGAACATATTTGTGTTTGTATATTAGTCCTAAATTGATGAACTCATCTCTATGTAGGGCCAACAAAATATTTTGATCCTAATGTGTTCATTGATTCGATATTCCCTATTCTTGATCCTTAGACATAAAATTTAGATACACTTCAGCCTTTGTGAATTTATCGATTATAGACATAAGTTCCAATGTTTCTATTTACATTTCTCACATTTCATTTACTAGTATACTATTCAAACCTCGACTCATAATTATACTTATTTATATGCATTTTATTAAATTAATCAAGACTAAGGTACTAGTGTTTCTATTTGCATTTCTCACATTTCAATTATTAGTACAATATTCAAATATTGACTCATAATTAACTAGTCTAAGTTAATTATGCTTATTCATATATATTTTATTAGATTAGCCTACTCTAGATGTAAGGAAAGTTTAATTTACTTTACACAAATATATTAGTTCCAAGAAGTACTACCTTTCCACAATTATTTTGTTGTTGAGAAGATAAACGAACTATCAATTATTTTTGCAACCTATTGCTATTAGGAACATGAATCAAATCTACATGAATAATGAAACTCTTTCAACTAAAAACTAAGGACTAAAGAGTATCCATTCCACCAATCAAATCTATATTAATAGTCAACCTTGTTTAGCTAAGAGTTAAAGATCGAGATGAATTCATTCTACCATGAAATTTGCATGAATAATCAACCTCTTTCAATTAAGAAGTAAAAACTAATAATATTCAATCCACCAAAATTATCTACAAACAATTCCTGATCTCATCCTTCTAAATTATCATAGACCTCACATTTAATAAGACTTGATCTTGATGATCTTTTTGTCAATCATTCAACTTCACTAATAATTTTTTCCACTAATTCTATTAAATAAATATTAAAAAATGCTATTTGCACTATATATATAGTTCCATTAAAATACTTGTATACATTACGTACGCTTCCACTCATTAGCTCAAAATTAGAGAAGCCAACGAACTACCAAAACAAGAGGTCAGCACACGCATAGGTGGTAATCACAACGGTAATTAACCCACCAAATTGGGAAAGACAGATGATCAAAATTTTGGCATTACGCGAAAATTCAGTCCTCTGGTCCTTAAATTCAGTCCTCTCTTCCTTAAATTCAGTCCTCTGTTCCTTTTTTAATTTTATATTCACGTTCAACCTATACTGCTTCAAAAATAATTCAAGTTGGAGGGTAAGCTTTCACCATATTAGCTAAGTTGTTAGACAACCTGCAGCTTTTGTCGCTTTGGAGATTAATGCAATGCAATGCATTACTGTCTAATGCAAATCACAGTTTGATGATCAAACTAGAGAAGAAATCTGAAAAAGTAAGCTATGAGAGTGAAAAGGACAACAATGAATCGTTTAGTTTTTGTTGTTTTGTTCTTGCAGCTTGTTTTACCATGTCCAAAACTACTTGGATCACAAGATGTAAGTATAATCACAGATTAATTCCTTGTTACAAAACCTGCAAATTTTTATATTATGATCTCCGGTTTTGGAATACAGGGCGAAAATGGCTGCAGCAGGCATTGCGAGTCAATCTTTTGTTCTGGTATGCTTTCTGAAACTTCATTCTATTTATATATCCATCCAATATTTTTTCTACTATTATCAATGATTGTGTTATTTCAATTCATTAGTAAAATTTGTCAAATGTGCATTTCAGAATGTTTGAAAAGAATTTGTCATTAAAATTTCAGAAAGCAACATTATTTGCCGTTGTGAATTGTGCAGTCAGAATTTTTAGTTTAATAAATACCAATATTTCTTTTGTTTTTGGTTAGAAAAGATAAATATATTAATTAAAAGAATTTTAGAAAATTGCACAAAGATTTTCAGATATGTACAGCTGTCAGTGTAAAAATTCAAGAAGGTTTACCACAAACTCTCCACCTCCAGGAACTTAAATCATCAAAAAAAAAGGAAAAAAAGAATAAACTGAGATAACACCAATAAACCAGATCAAACCAAATTATTATGAAGGTGTTGTAGAAACTGTGAAAATTGAACATAAAAAAGAGATGTGCGTTCTGTGAACAATCAATAAAGGGTATGGGCCTTTCCCGTCTTTACCATAATCAAAATTTTAGATTCAATAATTTTTATAACATAATTAGTATATGTTTTATAAATACTTCACGCAAAGGCCACTGAATTTTACAAAATTGTAATTTAGCGTTCAATATATTATTTAAAATTTAAAAGATTATAAAACTTCTGATAGTAGTATAATGCCAGAATTCATTGTTTCTGAATTTGATTGTGTGAGTTTTTTTCTTAATGTTTTGAATCAAATTCTATGAATTATCATTGAGAAGCAGAAAGTAAGAAAAGAGAAATAGAATTTGACTTAAAACATCTAAAAAGATTGGCACAATCAAATTAAAAAATAATACATGATAATTATTGCTGAGATTTCTGAATTAGATTGTGTTTGTAATTTTTGCATCAACTTTTCCATCATCAGGATATCATTTTTACTCCTTTTGCTTTCTGATATCCTGATGAAGGATCATAAAATGTGATCCAAAATATTGATACAAAAATTACAAACACAATCTAATTCAGAAATCTCAACAATAATCTTATGGATTGTGAAAATCTATTATCTCTAAATACATGATCTATGAAAATTATATGTCTGCAATTGATAATATCTTAATATGATTATATTATGAGTAGTTCCTCCATTGCTGAAATATGGGAAGTACTGTGGAGTGGGTTATACTGGATGCCCAGGAGAAATTCCCTGCGATGGTTTAGATAGGTGCTGCCAAGTTCATGATTTCTGTGTTCAACAGAAAAATGGTAATTTCACAACCCATAATTATTTTGTGATTTGAAATGTAGAGCAGTGGAAGTTAGTAAATAATATTATTGGGGTTGAGATGCAGGTGATTTACTGAGCCAATCATGCAACAAGAGTCTCTTAGATTGCTTAGCTGTGTTCAAGGCTACAGGAGCTCCTGGATTTTTGGGAAACAGTTGCAACACAGAGAATGTAGAAGATTTGATTCACCATATAATTGAGGCAGCCACATGGACTGGAAAAATTATAAACCACCCTTGATCAGACCACCATTAGCTATTGTGGGGCGAATTGTTTTCTACTGTAATATTCATATTTTGGTGGTTAAACAATACATGAAAAATAATTTGGCATTACCTTAACAGAAAATGAAAATAAAAATAATTAGTGAAAACTTGATATATCCGGTTTCTTTTTTCAATCAATATAATATATTTCTTCTAATTTAGTTTAAGATGGATTTTTAATTTTAATTAAAACATTGATTTATTAATTTTTTTATTTTTAAATGGTTAATATTAATTCAATTTTAATTTACATTTTCAAAATATTAATAAAATTGAATATTAAAAAAAAAAATCTTTTCAAATTGTCTCTAAAGATTATGTTTTATATGAATTTAGATATTTAAACTTTTCCTCTTCTCTTTTCTTTTCAATTTGTCTCTGAAGATTATGTCTTATATGAATTTAGATATATAAATTTTTCAACTTCTCTTTTTTAAAATATGTGTAGTAAAATATTTATTTATTAAAAAATTATTAAAAATTAAATTCCAAATTTAAAAATGAAAATATTGAAAATTCAATAATGTAAATTTAAAGACATACAAATATATAATGTTGAGGTCAATGCAAATAGTATTGGGATGATGTTCAATGACTCAAGAATTTGAGAAAGTGATTTTTTATCTTTGTTGGTTGAAATCAAAATTGAGCTTAAGTTTTTTTGAATAATCACATGTCATATTGGTAGATAAGAGTACGTTTTATAGTGAAATATGCACATTTTAATGTGTTATCTTTGTTTTCATCATTATTAAGTTAATTTGTATTGGTATATGTTAAGATAATATATTGTATGTTTATTATTATTTTTATTGATTTAATATTCTCAATGAACATAAATAAAAGTTATGGGGTTAGTTATTTTTGATAATTTTTGTTTGTTTGTTTTGATTATCTATTTAATTGAATATTTGAGTATGTAATATGATGTAGAGGTATCTTTTCTATATTGATGGTCCACATAGTACCATAGGTCCAACTTAAAGAATTTGATAGCTAAATCTTTTTTTAGAAAGGGGACTAAAAAATTATCCCACTAAAGTCTCCAAGTTATCAAGTTTTGATATTACCAAATAACGTGAGGTGAAATGTGTTCTATTTCAATAAGGACCTTGATTGAAATTTAGATAAAAGATTTAAAAATAATTATGTTGAAAGCGTTAGATAGTGAAAGCAACAAAGAAATATTTTGTGTAAACTTTTTGAAGCTTCATTGAAAATGACAGGAGGTGGAAGTCATGTGCTGCTTTTTTTTCTAACTGTCTCTATTTTGAAAATCAAAATGAATTTTCTTTTTCTATTTTTCCTAACCGATTTTGAAAATCCCTTTAAATTGAAAACATATATTAAAAAAAGAAATTTCTTTTTTCTATTTTTCAATATATGTTTACTGAAAGAACTATTTTTAGAAATAGGTTTTATGATTGCATCAATAAAATAATAAATTATACATAAGTATATAATATGAAGTGTTTTTCCTACTCTTTAATAAAATATTTTTAAATCTAAAGTAAAATAATATAATACATTGAAAACTAAAATAAAAATAGAGTTAATACATTTTATAATTTTATATTTTTAAAAAGAGTGTATAAGATCAATTTTTTTGAAAAAAATATTGTAAATTGAAAATTTAAAAAGAACAATGTTAATATTGATAACTTTCAGCGTTTTTTGTATATATTATTAATTAATATATGTATGCTAGTTTCTAAAATCAAATTAACGAGTTTTAATTTTAGGAGAGCAAGAAGAATGATAATATTTACATGAATTTTTTCTTCTTTAGAACATCTTTATGAGAACAAATAAAAACTTATGTTTACTAGTTCTATTTTTTTCTTGTTTCACAAATGATAGAATAATACAAAGAAAATAATTCACATTTATCTTACTTAGATCTCACAGAAAAAATGAATTACATTAGAGGAATAAAACTAAACAACATTGATTTAAATCTATTTTTAAGTTGATTATTTAAAAAATTGTAAAAAAGTGAAGGGTTAAAAGAGAGAACATTTATGTTGTCTTGGGAAATAAACTTATGATGCAAGATGAAACAAGCCTATAATTAATCAGTCACTTTTTAGTTTGTTGTATAATTTAAACAAGAATATACTATTTTCAAAGGACCAATTAATCAAAGAAGTCTAAAACAAACATTCATCATATACACATATGATGATACTAAATTATCAACCATTAACAAAAATAAATTTAAAAAAATTAACTTTACATTTTTCTTGATCTAAATTGTTTTGTTATAAATTTTTTTAATGCATACAAAAAGAATACAAAAGCTTCTATTGCACAAAATGTTACCATCTCTATTTACAAGAGATATGTAGATCCATGAATGCAAACACTTGGCTAAACAAAATATTTTTAATATTGGACCCTTCTAAATTCCTTACAAATTAGAGCTAGATCTGCATGCATATTCTCATGGATCAGTATATAATAATTCAGCGAGAAAGAGTCAAGAGACCTTCAGCCCATTGCAAAATATTAGGATAGGAAAGATTAACTTCAATTTGTAACCCTGATGCATGTTATCACATTAACCATGGATTAAGTGTTGCAATCCCCCTCATGAATTTTGAATCTTCTGTATGATCTAAGTGGCACCTTCATTAAATTCAGTTATCCAATCATAGATTCATCCACTAATCTTGAATTGTCCATGTTAATGCCTAAGATATCTTCACAGTCAGAAATATCAAAAGTTATTCCTTTAGATTTGTAATTTTTTTTAATTAAATCAAATTTTAAATCAGATTTCAAGTCATATTCATTTTCTGATTTTAATTCATGATTCTCTAGATTAGAGAAAGTAGTTATAGTTATAGGCCATCAATTTTAATCAGTCCTCCGTGTTAATGACATTCTAAAAATGATTACACAATCTAGGATTTAGAGTAATCCATCTACACTAAAATAGATAGAATTCAGTCTTGAACTCCAAACCAACCATGTGGACAAAAATCAATAGAAAATAGATAGATTCAAACTTGAACTCATGGACAAAGTCCACTGAATAAACATGTGCATACAATGCAAATCATGGAGGCTCTCGAATTGAAATATATAAGGAGATAAAAACAAAGAGATCTTAAGAATATAAAATTATGTGCATGTAATTAGCCTAGTGAATATATAGTCCATGGTAAAACATGAGGACTAAACAAAATCATGAGGGGGCTAAAATTCATCAACACATAAATATGAATTTAATTGGAAATTAGGTATAAAAATAGAGATCTTAAGCATATAAAAAGTAAGATTAAATAAATTTCAAGAGAATTAAGATACAAAATAGTATGTATATAGACATAAAATTTATGATACATAAATATGAATTTTATTGGAAATTAGGCAAAATAAATAAATAAAAATATATTAGGGATTTCATGATTTTCTCATCGAATTAGAGAGTTGTTGCAAGAATAATAACAAATGATAATTTTATGGAGATAAGAAATCTACTTAAGAATTTAGACATCAAAAATTAACATAATAAATATTTTTGAAATGGTTTCATAGTCTAAATTAATGTCAATGTGTAAAAGAGAGATAATGAGATAATTTTTGGTTATGGTGTGTGCAATTTGATTCATTAATTTTTTGGAATCAATAAATTAATTAATATAAGAAAATATCAAACTAATTCTCTTGTGAGCAAAGATAGGTCTACTAAATATAACATGGATATTTATAGAGATGTCACCATGTCCTTAAACATTTTTGCACTACTAGTCGGGAATCCATATTTCTAGTGGAGGTATCTTTGGTTTCATTAAGACATTGCTCTACTATTAGCTAAGCATCTATAGTCTTGATTGAATTATGTGAGTGGCTTGAAAAAAATGTTTCTTATTTTTATGTTCTTTTTACTCAACTCCCACAATGTCTTTTCTTGTAATTTTTATTTATATTCATTTTTCTTTTTTTTTAAGGTTTCTTTTTATAGCTTAATTTTGCAAGTGCTAGAGCTTGCTGTCTAGGTTTAAAAATACCATTAGCACATACAAGGGGAACATCCATGAAGAGTTTCACTTATTACACTAGCTATAATAATTAGTTTAATTATACATAAAAAAATATATTAGTCTTATAAGTGTTATATTGTAAATTATTCTCAAAGATCTTTAAATCATAAAAATGTTACAAATAATATTAATAATTTTAATTGAAAATTTCTAATACTTGAGAGCAAGCCCAATAAATTAAAGTACTTGAAAACATTTCCACTATAAGATAGCCATTTAAACCATCAATAACAATCCCATCAATCAATAAATATTTTAAGAAATCACGGACAATTGACTAAAAGCATCCAAAGTGAGTAAAATAAAGCACATTATGTACATCATATAAACAAATATTCATATATTTTAAAATACATGACATTTAAATATTAAAATAATGTTTAAGAAATTGCCTAATGATCAATAAAAAATCTTTGGTTAGTGTTTAAATCCAATATGCAATATGCATTAAGATTTCCCAATGACCAATAATGGATATTTGGTTAGTTTTTGAATCCTATATGCATTATCATGTTTTAATCTCAATGTCACTATTTTCTACATAATTACTCAAGAATTATAAGGCTGATATTTTTTAGGTTTATGGGCAAAAATAGATTACTATCCATACACTAAATTGCAGGATGAAGAACTTAGGGGAAAAGGGACCTCTTGAGAGGCCATAATCATCGGTTTAAAAGTAAATTTAGTTCATCTCTTCGAAATCAAGACACCTATGAGTTGCATGGCCATTTATTCAACAAAGGTTACAATATGAGTTAGCATTAAAGCCTTTAAGGTAAATGGAAACATGTGTCCAATGGTGAAAATAATTGGTAAAGTAATCATATTATTCAATAAAGTCTTCTAAATACAATATGGAGGGAATCATTCAATTTTGTGAAACTTCTTTGCACATGTGGCTTAATGTTGATATTAGGGTGAAATTTTAAATTTGTGTTATATTAAATTATAATTTTAAAAAAAATAAAAATTGATACTTTAATTTAGTTGTTGAAAAAATATTGAAAAAAGAAATTAAGTGGGACATTACTTTTTAGAGAGAAAAATTATTTTTTTCTTTCAAAATTTTAATGTATTTATAACTTGAAACTTTGATGGATGAATTAGTATTTTACTTTAATAAATATATATTTTAAAATAAATCTTAAAATTTGTGTGTATTAAAAACATAATTGTTTTGATGGGATGCCACTTTTTATCTTGACTATTTATTCAAAATAGGAAAAATATCACGTTGACATAAAATCTTATTTCTAATGTGTCATATTTTTTAATTTTTAAAAATAAAATTTAGTATGTTTTATGTACAAGACAACCAACCTTAAATTTTGGTGTTGATGACGCAATTTTAATAAAAACAAATAAGAATAGAGAGAATCAAAGACCTTGGAATCTTTTGTGACATGCAAGGCTAAATACAAAGCCTTGAAAAACACTATACTTTCTAATATAGTGCACTCAATGCTATGAAAAATAAACAAATGAATAGTAGTAAATGAACTCAAAGTTGTTGATTAGTTTAGACTAAGATAATCTGTAATTAGTTTTGACTAATAAGTTTTGTAAAAGGAATTAATTTGTGTGTCAAATAAATTAAATTGAACATTACAATGATATTTTTACCACATATGTTTAAGATATTAAAAATTCAAGATACACACTTTATGACTTATAATTTTTGAATATTATTAATCAATCATTATATTAATATTTTTTCTTCTATCTATTAAAAATACTTTTTAAGTACATAAGATATTAATAACTTATACTGCACGCCATCTCTTAATTTAGCCTTTTAATTAAAAAAATATTATATTTTTAGCTCAAGTTGTATCGTTTAGCTCAAGCAGGTTCATAACTTTTCGTGCAAGAAGCTACGATTTACAATACTGTCCGTCGTGGGCTTTAAATTCGACGGTCGCCCATGTTCGTGGTGGACGGCTTTATTTTAAAATTGACCGTTGTAGCCTATTGACTTATAAATTCATGTGTTATATTATAATGATTTATATTATATTAATAATATTATTTAAAGGTGTTATTAAATAGTTGTTAGGTATAATTATACAGTTTGTGTTGGTCATTTATTTTATGTTTTAGAATTTTTATAAAATTAATTTTTGTATTTTGTGATCGAGTAGATTATAGATGTTTGTGTGTATAAATCATTTGATAGTACTTTTAATTTTTTTATTATTTTAAAGATTTTGATGGATGTGATATTTAATAATTTTAAGAGATTTTTCATAATTTTATATTAAAGAAGTGATTTTAAAGATATTACAATTCATCAATAATTTATTCTAACAGTATTCAACATTATAATTATTATCCATATAAAATATAATTTTATATTTTTCGGTCTCTCCAATAGCAATGTTTGAAATAATGAATGTGTTACATAAAAACCACCTATAAACATGTATTGATTTTTAAAATGAAAGGAAATCATATGTTTATCTATTTTTAGATGTCAATATAAATTGATTTGAAACTATTCAACTAAATATTGATTAATTATTTTACTTGATGTATAATATTTCCACTTGAGAGAAATGTCTATACAAAATTCATCCAATGATCACACCCTTCTTTGTAAATAAGTATGTGATCACTAAAGTTATTAGTTTTTATTAAACAAAGTGCTTCTATGCATTTTTCTTGAAAAATAATTATATGAAAAAAATGCTTTGTTATTGTTGGTGAATATATATTGATGGTGAATATATTAGATGAAAAAAAATGCTTTGTTGGTGAAAAATAAGTTTGTTTATTCTAGATGTCAATATAGATTGATTTGAAACTATTCAACTAAATATTGATTAATCATCTCACTTGATGTATAATATTTCCACTTTAGAGAAATATCTATATAAAATTCATCCAATGATCATGCCCTTCTTTGTAAATAAGTATGTGATCACTAAAATGATTATTTTCTATTAAACAAAAGTGATTCTATACATTTTTTTTGAAAAATAATTACATGAAAAAAATGCTTTGTTATTGTTGGTGAATATAGTAAGTTGCTGTTTTTGTCAATTGGGAAGTTCTTATCATTCATAAAGAGTTTACCAAAAACATAAGATAATTACCTAAATTGACTTAAAATTTAAATATTTAAACATTTTAACATAAGTATCATAATGTTATTAGATAAATAAAAGATAAGTGTGTGTACATCTTTAGATAGTGGATCAAGTATAAGAATTTGTAGTGCAATTTCTCAAACAACTAAATTTTGACAAGATATTTAAAAATACTAATTTGCATCATAAATCAATACTAGAAGAAAAATCTTTTATTTATCCTTGATGTCCAACTTCTTTAATTTCATAATGTCATTAATCTCATTATTGTGTTTAAGAAAAGCCTGTAAAAGTATGATTTTAAAAGATTGATCTATTGTCAATGCATTAGGTGGAGTTTCAAATAAAAATAAAAATGTGCAGATGTCTTATATATTAATGACTCTTATAGAATTTAAGCATGATTCAAACTAAATGTTTGCCTACCCACTAAGAAATAATCACAAAATAATAGTAAACAATCTTGAATAATATTAGAAATCACTAACATAAACATACCAATACAATAAACAATAAGTAAAATTATATAGCTCAACATTATTTACTATTTGCAATTTCAATAAGACATTGCTATTCCAAATAAATTGAATTGAACATTACAGTGATATTTTACCACATATATTAAAAATTCAAGATACACACTTTATCCCTTATAAATTTTTAATATTATTAATCAATCATTATATTAATATTTTTTCTTCTATCTATTAAATATACTTTTAAAATACATAATTTATTTTGATTATTCTTGTCTCACATTTCTTAATAACTGATACTATTTTCTGGGTGCATTAACCCTATTACAACCAACTCTAACAGTATGAATTTATGTTAAATTGGTGAGGTATAGCTGAGGAGCATGCAGCACTATACTTTTTTCAGGAATTACTTATTCTTTAGTGCAATCCTCTTTTATGTGAAGAATGAGATCGCCAGGAGATATATACTTTGAAGAAAGGTAACATGAAAGAAACAAAAAAAAAGAAAGCAGATTCAGGAAACAAAAGCTGAATTAAAACATAAAACAGAAGCGCTTCCACGTACAAAACAGAGAGACCTGGCACTGCAAAAACGATTCAACATATTCTGATATAATCTCTTTTCTTTATAAGAACGAAATCACTTAAAGAAGGTTTACAAAAACTGTAAAATACCCAATAACCAACTATTACAGAGTTGGACATTAAAATTTGCACAATATCAAAAGGCCACTATTCAACATATTCTGTTATAATCTCTTTTCTTTATAAGAGAGAAATCACTCAAAGAAAGGCTTACAAAAACCGTGTACACACAACACCCAATAGCCAACTATTACAGAGCAGGACTTTACAATGTGCCAAAATCGTCAAAAGGCCTATATTCAAAATTTATTTCCATTGCATCGGTTTCCACTTTCCTCTGATCCATTCTTGAGCCGGGCGTAGGTCATAGCGCCGATAGGCTTTCATAGTACGAGTATCAGGAAAGAAGATTTTAAAAAGCTCCTCCCCACTAAAAGGCGAAAGAAATCTGTTGACAATAATACCCCTCCACCAGCAATCCATGTCAAACGCTTCCACTGAGT
The DNA here is from genome assembly GCA_007115665.2 of Sequoiadendron giganteum. Taxonomy (NCBI): domain Eukaryota; kingdom Viridiplantae; phylum Streptophyta; class Pinopsida; order Cupressales; family Cupressaceae; genus Sequoiadendron; species Sequoiadendron giganteum. The sequence goes on from CM021102.1 coordinate 153,758,664, forward strand.
CCCCAGGTGAGCAATCGCTCGGCATCTGGTTGTAGGGCGGAATGGGTCTCATATTCTTTAAACATACCTCCTCCACCAATGCCACTCCATTCAACTCCTCTGTAATGAATTTGTCATATTGTATAAAGAATCTACGCTTCCCACTGCCAAATCCAATGACAGTTCCTTCAAACCAAGCTCCTCCGTATCCCTCCTCTTCACTGCACACCTCCGCCTTCGTTCCTACGCTCACCTCCATTTTTCTCCACCCACTTTATTTCCACACTCACGTCCACTGTATGCACAGCACAGAGCAACTCAATACATTCCCTTTGCTTTTTCTAAAGGGTACGCAGGCCATTATATATTTTTAGTCGTTTTAAAATAACTTGTCATCCACGCCATCCTCTTAATTTAATAGTTTAATTAAAAAAGAGCATTCTATATTTAGCTTACCTATTTAGGGCTGTCTCAATCGTTGTTAACAATAATTAGCATATTAATTAGTAGTCTACCATTCAACTACCATTCAAGTTTGTTCGTATATATATATACAGTTGAAGGACCGTTATTATTATTTTTTATTGAACAAAGCTGAAATAAATACAATGAAAGAAAAAAATTCACTGCAAAGGAATGAACATAGCAGCATTATAAGCTGTAAGAGTACAACTCACAAAGAGATCATGTAACCATAACAACCAGTAATAATCAAGAATGCTGGAGCAATCAGTAGTTCACTTGATTCATAATACAGTTATTCTTCAGGCGAAAGTTAACTGCTAGACAAAATTCACCTATGTGTATATCATGGCCTATGCGCCCATAGCGCATGGAGAAGAGAGCCACGGCGGAAGAGGTGGGACCCGCCGCGACGGAAAAGTTGCCGGACTGAAGGAAAGACCTGACGGCCGGACGTCTCATCTCCCGTGCCGTTTGCTATCCTGTTGTCGGGAAATCGTGTCAGTGCCGGCGGTTTTTTCAAAATAATCGTTCGGCGTGGACAAAAAGCCTAAAACGTGGCCAAATGAAACCATTATTAGCAAACAATAAAAAGGGCCGACAAGGTCCCATTTTCGCCATTTTTGGACGGCGACGTTTTGGTGGATAGCGAGGGCAAGAGTAGCAACCATAGTAGCACCGGAGTAGCAGCAATGCGGAGCTCGTTCAGGTATGTATATCAACTCTATGTATGTGCCATCTTGCCATTATGCTATGAACAGCGAAGAAATGAACGACATTCGTTGCTCCATTAAGGGTTTGTTATTTTCAGTTGAGGGTTTTAGTTTTGCGTCTCCTCCCGTCTGTGTTTTTAAAATTATGGGGTTGCCGAAAAATTTATTTAGTTGAAACCATTTTTTTTTTGTCGAGGGTTTTGAAATTTTTTGTTCGTTTCCTCCCCGTTTGTTGTTTATCGAATTTTGCCCTTTCCGAATGAAAAAAGCGACAACCCATTATACAACTATGAGTGAAATTACTGAATAATGTTTGTAGAAAGCATAATCACCTCCAATAATCAAATGCTATATTTCAAAAATCATGTAAAACCCAACATTCGAAATCATAATTGGGAAAAATAGCAAAAAACCCACATCCAATCCCATTTTTGCCCCCATTTTATACACTCTTGTTTTGGAAAACACACTGTCTCCTAAAACTCAGACTGTTGTAAAACCCACTATTTCACTACGGCGTCTCCTCATGTTATGTATGTATCCATGTATGTTTTTCATGCGTTTTTTCAATGTGCATAGGTGAATTTTGTGTAGGATTTTGAAATCGGCATATCCTATGTTATATACATATTTGAATTTATGCCTGAAACTGGCATATTGTATGTTATATACGTATGTGAATTTTGTTCAGGAGTTAGCTTGCTCCCTCCTTAACTCCTGGAGAAAATTCAGTTATGTATATAATATAGGATATGGCCCCCATAATGCATGGGGAAAAGAGTCATGACGGAAGAGGTGGGACTGGTGAGGGAAAAGGTTGTCGGACGGGAAGGAAAGACTTGAGGGTGGGATGTCTCATCCTGTGTGCCGTTTGCTGTCCCGTTGCAGGGAAATCATGTCAGCGCCGACGGGTTTTCAAATTAATTGTTCGACGTGGACGGACAAAAAGCCTAAAACGTGGCATTCGAAACGATTATTAGCAAATATCTTGTTCAATGACAATAGTTATTGTTATGGACACAGTAAGAAGATAATGTATTGAACTTGAGCTTCATAATCTTTAACAACCCTTACTTTTAGCAAAACACTCTTCTTCGATATCTGCCCAACACATTATTCACATAACAGTGGCATCATGGAAAACACAGTGGGCTGTGGCTCACTTATTATTTTATACAGTCTGTGAGAAATGAATGTTTTGAAGTTCCTGTTGTACTCTTTTAACAACACCTACTTCGAGCAAAACAGTCTTTTTCAATATCTGCCCATATGTTTCCAACACAAAATTCACATAATAGTAGCATCATGGAAAACACAGTGGGTTGTGGCTCACTTCTTTCTTTTTTTTCCCGAATGTAACAAAATAATGTTTTCAACTTCCCTTTCTTGTCTTATGGGAGCCGGCTAACTGCTAGTCAAAATTCACCTATGTACATCGAAGAACGCATGAAAAACATACACATGAACATACATGGATACCTACTTTGAGCAAAACACTCTTTTTCAATATCTGCCCATATGTTTCCAACACAAAATTCACATAACAGTAGCATCATGGAAAACACAGTGGGTTGTGGCTCACTTCTTATTTTATTTTTCGGAATGTAACAAAATAATGTTTTCAACTTCCCTTTCTTGTCTTATGAGACCCCTTTCTTTAAGAAAAATAGTCTTGCTCACTACCTGTTCATATGCTTCCAACAAAAAATTTACTAAACTGTTGCAGTAAGGAAAACACAATGGGTTGTCCCTGACTTTGCAAAAATAGTAAGAAGACAACAGCTAGTGTTATGCACACAGTAAGAGGACAACGTATTGAATCTAAGCTTCATAATTTTAAACAACCCTTACTTTTAGCAAAACACTCATGCTCGATCTCTGCCCAACACATTATTCACATAACAGTAGCATCATGGAAAACACAGTGGGTTGTGGCTCACTTCTTATTTTTTTCAATCTCCTTGTTTAAATGTAAATGGAAAGCTTAAGGTCTGAGTGCACGTGGAGGAGTTGGAGTAGAATACGAACAAAATGGAGGTGAGGGGTAATTTGAAATTTGGGAAACACAATGTGGAGTATTTCAGTTTCTTGAATGTCTTCCAAATCACACATTCCATTGTTGTGTTTAAATTTAAGTTGGTTGATAAAAAAACTGTCCAAAATTATTCTCAATGGGAAACAAAGTGCTGGGTTTCATTTTTTTGAATCTCCTTGTTTTAATGTAGAGGGTTTTACAAGGTCTTTGAGATTTGGGAAACAGAATGTGGAGTATTTCGGTTGCTCGAATGTCTTCAAAATCTCACATTCCATAGTTGTGTTTCAATTTTGCACCATTGAAAAAAAAAAAGTGCAGAAAATAATTCTGAATGGGAAACACAGTGCTGGGTTTCAATAAAATTTTAATCATCCACTTGAGATGTAAAGGGTCATCTCATGCTGGGTTGTTTGGTTCTTAACACCCATGGTTTTGTAAGATGGAATGTTACAAAACAGTATGAAAGTCTTCCAAATCACACTTTCCATTGTTCTATTTAAGTTTGAAGTATGTAACAAATTGCATGCTTCATAACACATTGCATTTTTCAACCTCGACATCACAATATACCCTAGGCCTTTCTGGTTTTTAGACCAGTATATCTAGGTGTTCACATTTTGTAGTGCATGTCGGAAAATACAATATGTTTTGAAGCCTGCCTTCACTTTATTCTGTTTTGCAACAATTCATGTTGTAAAACCATTGGTGTTAAGAAAGAAGTAGCCCAAATAGTGTTGTAAAACCCTCTGCAACACTATTGGATAGTACGCGTCACCTGAATTTCGTCTGATTTCTCCTCCAACTTGTCCACGTGCACTGAAATGTCCAGCTTTCCCTTTCAATTTGCAGAGTGGAAAGAAATAGTATTTTCACCTTTCTTTCTCGAAATAGAAAAGGGCCAATACCTGCAACTGTTGCCATACCTGAATTTGGTATGGCCGCATATGCTATCATATACACATAGGTGAATTTTGTCTAGCAGTTATCTTTCGCCTTCAACGTGCAAACAAGAAACAAAACAAATAGTATTTTCACCTTGCTTTCTCCAAATAGAAAAGGCCTATGTCATTCCTTCCACTATTCCCTCGCCACACAAAAAGAAACTTGCCAACGAAGCTAACCCGCCCGCTTTTTCGCTCGGCAACGGGCGGGAAAATGCACCTGACGATGTCGTTAACTCTTGTTTGACCGTAGATCAGACGTTTCGTCCCCTCCGCCGATTTCAAGCGTTTGGCGGGCCCTGCACTACGACGTCTCGTCATGTTATGTATGTATCCATACATGTTCATGTGTATGTTTTTCATGTGTTTTTTGATGTACATAGGTGAATTTTGTCTAGCAGTTAGCCGGCTCCCGCGTTGAAAGGGAAAGCTGAAAGTCTGAGAGCACGTGGATGAATTTGAGGAGAATACCGACCAAATTAGCTGAAGTGTGGAGTGCATGTGGAGGATTTGGAAGAGAATACACACGAAATTGAGGTGAGGGGTAATTTTGTTGCAAGAAGAGGCTTTTACAAGTTCTTTGTGTTTGAAATTTGGGAAACAGAATGTGGAGTATTTCAGTTGCTCGAATGTCTTCAAAATCACGCATTCCATTGTTGTGTTTCAATTTTGCACCATTGAAAAAAGAAACTGCAAAAAATAATTATGAATGGGAAACGCAGTGCTGGGTTTCAATAAAAAAATTGTACAAAATTATTCTCAATGGGAAACACAGTGTTGGGTTTCATTTTTTTTAATATCCTTGTTTTAATGTAATGGGTTGTCTCATGGTGGATTGCTTGCTCCTTAACACCCACGGGTTTTCAACATGGAGTGTTACTTGAATGTCTTCCAAATCACACATTCCATTGTTGTGTTTAAATTTTGCAGCATTAAAAAAAAAGTGGAGAAAAGAATTCTAAATGGGAAACACAGTTTTGGGTTTCAGTTATTTTAATCATCCACTTGAGATGTAAAGGGTTGTCTCATGCTAGGTTGTTTGGTTCTTAACACCCATGGTTTTGTAAGATGGAATGTTACAAAACAGTATGAAAGTCTTCCAGATCACACCTTCCATTGTTCTGTTTAAGTTTGAAGTATGTAACAAATTGCATGCTTCATAACACATTGCATTTTTCAACCTCGACATCACAATATACCCTGGGCCTTTCTCGTTTTTAGACCAGTATATCTAGGTGTGCACATTCTGTAGTGCATGTCAGAAAATACAATGTGTTTTGAAGCCTGCCTTCACTTCATTCTGTTTTGCAACAATTCATGTTGTAAAACCATTGGTGTTAAGAAAGAAGCAGCCCAAATAGTGTTGTAAAACCCTCTGCAACACTATTGGATAGTATGTGTCACCTGAATTTGGTCTGATTTCTCCTCCAACTTGTCCACATGCACTAAAAGATTCATCTTTCCCTTTCAATGTGCAGAGTGGAAAAAAATAGTACTTTCACCTTTCTTTCTCATAACAGAAAAGGGCCAGTACCTGCAACTGTTGCTGGGAAAACGTGTCAGTGCTGGCAGGATTTCAAAATAATTTATCGGCATGGACAAAAAGTCTAAAACGTGGCATTCAATACCATTATTAGTAAATAATAAAAAGGGCCAATGAGGTCCCATTTTCGCCATTTTTGGTGGATAGCGAGGGCAAGAGTAGCAGCCATGTGGAGCTCCTTCAAGTATGTATATCCGCTCTGTGTATGTGCCATATTTCCATTGTGCAATGAACAGTGAAGACAAGATTGGTTATTTGTTGCTAGAAAACAACATTTTCACCTTTCTATCTTGAAACACATACATGGATACATACATAAGATGAGGAGACGTCATAGTTGGAAAACACACTGTCTCCTCTCTGTCACAGAGGGTTTTACAATACTATTTGGGTTGCTTGTTTGTTAAGGAGCCGACTAACTCCTAGACATACAATTACGCCTATGTACATCGAAAAATGAATGAAAAAAATACATGGATACATACACAACATGAGGAGATGTCATAGTTGGAAAACACACGGTCTCCTCTTTGTTGCTGAGGGTTTTACAACACTATTTGGGTTGCTTGTTTCTTAAGGATCCACCTAAATCCTAGACAAAATTCACCAATGTACATCCAAAAATGCATGAAAAACATACATGGATACATACATAACATGACGAGACATAATAGTTGGAAAACACACTATTTCCATTTTGTTGTAGAGGGTTTTACAACACTATTTGAGTTGCTTGTTTCTTAACACCTTATATGGGGACATTGTATTTTCCAACACTACAAATAGTGCGAGCATTTATTTGGTTGAATCAGATGACGAAAATGAAATGCCATTTTTATCTCATGTTACATACATAGGTGCTTTTTGTTTATGAGTTACCTTTCTCTTGATTCTTGAATGGAAGAAATGAATTTATCCAACAGAATGCACGTTCATTGCTTCATAGTTCTAGCAGAATGGAAAAATGGCACATATGATTGCTGATATATATACTAGTGTTAGCGATAGGTTAAATTGGAAATTAAATTCCCAATGTACAGTTTAATATGTTTGTTTATTGTCTGTGCAAGCTGTCATTTTGCACTAAGCAAAACATATAAATTTTATATTGGGGAAATTTGGAAGAAATACAATTATTTCTAGCACCAATTGTCTTTAATTTGCCAATTTAATCTATCGCTAACACTTGTCTTTCTTCCAGGTGGTTTATATAGGCCACGAAAGAAGATTCAACAAAACAAGGGTAGGTGAATTGACAAGGATGCTTCAAGAGATGTGAACCTTCTACAGTAAATACAAGTGATTCTGGCTTCCATAGCTTGAATCGCAAGTGTAGTGGATGGTTAAATTTCCAAAATTTAATATGCATTTAGAAGTGCTGATTTGTTTGAAATTGTGAAATGTTGGGGTTTTTATTCAGCTGTCATTTTCATGTCATTCTAAAGTGTTTTGCGGTAATTTGAAATCTTTCACCAAAAGAGTATATATGTGGTGCATAAGTTTTTTCGTAATAGTTCTTTTTACATTTTCGCTATTTGTATACAATATTTAGTAAGTTATAAATGGTTCATTTTTTAACAACATCTGATGGCAAATTTGTAGAATGCTATTTCTATATTCTATTTCTGCTCTTTTTGAGTATGTTTTGATCTGACCACTACACTGCAAAAAGATGTGCACATATAACAAGCGACTACTCCAAATAGTTCTATGCACTATATTAAATAGAACTCGTAAAGCCAATGGGTAGGAATAACTTAATTGATAATTTGGCCTACTCCCATTACTTGGCCCTAAATATTATAGACAAATTGTAAGAGAGCTATTAGAATAACAACATACATGGAAACAAAAAGTGACGAAACAAGCAGACGGGACGAAACGTTCGAGCTACGGTCAGGCAAGAGTTAACGGTGCCGCCAGGTGCGTTTTCCCGCCCGTTGCCAGGCTTCGAAAGCGGGCGGGTTAGCTTCGTCGGCAAGTTTCTTTTGTGTGGCATGGGAAAAGTGGAAGGGATGACGTGGGCCTTTTCTATTTGGAGAAAGCAAGGTGAAAATACTATTTGCTTTGTTTCCTGTCTGCATGTTGAAAGGGAAAGCAGAAGGTCTCAGTGCACATGGACGACTTCAAGGAGAATATTGACCAAATTGAGGTGATGTGTACTATCCAATAGTGTTGCAGAGGGTTTGACAACACTATTTGGGTTGCTTATTTCTTAACACGTACGGTTTTCCAACATGAATTGTTGCGAAACAGAATGAAGTGCGTACTATGAATTACACTATGTGTTGAGGGTTATTATTGTCCCCGTTAAATGAGAGATGTGCTATTTGATAAAATAAAACACCATCTATACATTTGTATATTTGCATTACAAGACAAAGGTTGGGTATGCCGTATAAGTAAAGGTAGGCCTCAAAACACATTGTATTTTCCGACATGCACTACAGAATGTGCACACCTTGATATACTGGTCTAAAAACCAGAAAGGGCTAGGGTATGTTGTGATGTGGAGGTTGAAAAATGCAATGTGTTATGAAGCATGCAATTCGTTATATACTTGAAACTTAAACACAACAATGGAATGTGTGATTTTGAAGGCATTCAAGTAACATTCCATGTTGCAAGACCATGTGTGTTAAGAAGCAAGCAACCCACCATGAGACGACCCTTTACATTTAAACAAGGAGATTCAAATAACTGAAACCCAACACTGTGTTTCCCATTGAGAATAATTTTGTACAGTTTTTTTATTGAGACCCAACAATGCGTTTCCCATTCAGAATTATTATTTGCAGTTTCTTTTTTCAACGGTGCAAAATTGAAACACAACAATGGAATGAGAGATTTTGAAGACATTCGAGCAACCGAAATACTCCACATTATGTTTCCCAAATCTCAAAGACAAAGAACTTGTAAAACCCTCTACATTGAAACAAGGAGATTCAAAAAAATGAAACCCAGCACTGTGTTTCCTATTGAGAATAATTTTGGACAGTCTTTTTATCAACCAACTTAAATTTAAACACAACAATGGAATGTGTGATTTGGAAGACATTCAAGAAACTTAAATACTCCACATTGTGTTTCCCAAATTTCAAATTACCCCTCACCTCCATTTCGTCCGTATTCTACTCCAACTCCTCCACGTGCACTCAGACCTTAAGCTTTCCATTTACATTTAAACAAGGAGATTGAAAAAAATAAGAAGTGAGCCACAACCCATTGTGTTTTCCATGATGCTACTGTTATGTGAATAATGTGTTAGGCAGAGATCGAACAAGAGTGTTTTGCTGAAAGTAAGGGTTGTTAAAAATTATGAAGCTCAAATTCAATACATTGTCCTCTTACTATGTGCATAACACTACTTGCTGTCTTCTTACTGTTTTTGCAAAGTCAGGGACAACTCATTGTGTTTTCCATACTGCAACAGTTAAGTAATTTTTTTGTTGGAAATATATGAACAGGTAGTGAGCAAGACTGTTTTTCTTAAAGAAAAGGGTCTCATAAGACAAGAAAGGGAAGTTGAAAACATTATTTTTTTACATTCTGGAAAAAAATAAGAAGTGAGCCACAACCCACTGTGTTTTCCATGATGCTACTGTTATGTGAATTTTGTGTTGGAAACATATGGGCAGATATTGAAAAAGAGTGTTTTGCTCGAAGTAGGTGTTGTTAAAAGAGTACAATGGGAACTTCAAAACATTCATTTCTCACAGCTTGCATAAAATAATAAGTGAGCCACAACCCACTGTGTTTTCCATGATGCAACTGTTATGTGAATAATGTGTTGGGCGGAGATCGAACAAGAGTGTTTGCTGAAAGTAAGGGTTGTTAAAAATTATGAAGCTCAGATTCAATACATTGTCCTCTTAATCTGTGCATAACACAAAGCGAATATACATACCCAAAGGAGCTCTGCATGGCTGCTACTCTTGCCCTCGCTATCCACCAAAACGTTGCCGTCCAAAAATGGCAAAATGGGACCTTGTCGGCCCTTTTTATTATTTGCTAATAATGGTTTTGTTTGGCCACGTTTTAGGCTTTTTGTCCATCCACACCGAATGATTATTTTGAAAAACCGCTGACGCTGACACGATTTCCTGGCGATGGGACAACAAATGGCACGGGGGATGAGACGTTTGGCCATCATGTCTTTCCTTCCGTCCGACAACCTTTTCCGTCGCCGTGGGTCCCACCTCTTCTGTCGCGGCTCTTTTCTCCATGCAGTATGGCTGCATATGCTATCATATACACATAGGTGAATTTTGTCCACAAGTTAAGGAGGGAGCAAGCTAACTCTTGGACAAAATTCACATATGTATATAACATAGGATATGCCAGTTTCAGGTGTAAATTCACATATTCATATAACATAGGATATGCTGGTTCCTCTGCAACAGAGAGGAGACAGTGTGTTTTCAAACTATGACGTCTCGTCATGTTGTGTAGTAGCCATGCATGTTTTTAATGCATTTTTCAATGTACATAGGTGAATTTATTCTACGAGTTATGCTGGTTTCAAATTCCTAGACAAAATTCACTTATGCACATTGAAAACCGCATGAAAAACATACATAAGAACATACGTGGACACATACATAACATGAGGAGATGTCGTAGTGAAACAGTGGGTTTTACAATAGTCTGATTTTTAGGAGACGGTGTGTTTCCCAAAACAACAATGTATAAAATGGTGGAAAAAATGGGATTGGATGTGGGCTTTTTGCTATTTTTCCCAATTATGATTTCGAATGCCACGTTATGCCCTTTTCTATCCATTCCGAAAAACTATACAAACAATGGCAACATTGTGGGTTTTACATAACTGGTTGAAATATAGCATTTGATTGCAAAACCCATAGATTCTGGTTTCTACAAACATTATTTAGTAATTTCACTCATATTTGTATAATGGGTTGTCACTTTTTCATTCGGAAAGGGAAAAATTCGATAACCAACAAACGGGGAGGAAACAAAACAAAAATTTCAAAACCCTCGACACAAAAAACAAAGCTTCAAACCGGCATATCCTATGTTATATACATATGTGAATTTTGTCCAGGACTTAGCTTGCTCCCATTATATATAACCTAAATGATCCTAAAGCTAAAAAATAACCATAATTATTTAAGCTTTTGAGAAGCGACGGACAACCCGCTGGGTTTTCCATACTGCAACTTTACTTTTTTTTTTGTGTGCAACTTTTCTTGCAAGCAAGGGCAGTTATAAAATATGAAAGTGACCTTCAATACATTGTTTTCTTACGGTGTGCATAACACTAAGTTTCATCATTGAACAGTATTTGGAAAGTGAAGGACAACCTAGAGTGTTTTCCATCATGTAATATTTTTTGTGCATCTTCTGTTTGAAGCATATTCCGATATTGAAATGGAATGTTTAGTGCATGTGATGGATTCTTATAAAATATGAATGTGAACTTCAATACAGTGTTTTGTAACAGTTTGCATAACAGAAAGTGTTGTCTTTTAACAGTTTGTTACTTGTATAGCATTTCAATTTCATTTGTTCATTTTCAATTTCTTCTTTCCATTGAAAACAATATATGCTTGATTACTGCAAAATTGTGCAATAAATTTTTGAACTTTAACTATCCATAACACTTGCAAAATTTTTACAGTTTACAGGAAACCAACGATGCGTACTGTAAAACAGAAACTGGCTCCTGCAGTGAAGAACGTCATTAATGTGGACACCACACCTGAAAGGTTGTTTAGTAGGGCATCTTCTTCGGGGTGGTCCCATTCACGAAACATGCAGGTAAGATCTGGTGATTATAAGATGCAATCCAATGTACAATTTTAATTTGTCATAAGTGGTTATGAGGTTGATTGGAAAGTGGGAATGTTTTATTCAGAAGGCAGCAACCGCAGTATGGAGGAAGTCCCCTCAGTTTATGAAAACGGTCAACCATAAGGCAGCAACATGTTCGGTAATTGATTGTGAACTTCCAATTGCCCTTCCCTTCCTATGCATGAATCATAATGCTTTTTAATTTCAGTTCGAAAATATCATGTCTCTTACAAATATTTGATTTTTGCATATATCGTTCCTTTGATTCAGGAAAATAATTAGGGAGATGATATCGCTCTTGCCATAGTCCATGACCGGAAGGAAAACCATGCAGAGGGAGACCCTAGGGATGGAGAGGGATCCAATGAAGCATGGGGTGATGTACTGGGCGGGAAGGTAGATATAATAACTGAATTATTGCATTGTTTGGCTGTGTATATATGTTGTGCATTCAATTTGATTGAATATCAAATATATTAAGTGATTTTCTTTTCCAAACTTGTTGTGCAGGTTGCTGCTGAATACAAAAGAGAAATGGTGAATGGCAGATATATATATTATTGTATTGTAGAAGAATGTACCATAAAGTATTATGATTGGAGAGTGTTCAACATGCATAGGTTTCAGCATCACCACCTTCCTATTCTTGATGCACCAAAGTGTGGGCGAGCTGTGTTGGGGGGGGAACCAAAACAACCTGCTCCTCCCCCTAATAAATTGAAAGAGTACCTTCTAAAGAAGGTGGAAAATACAGAGTACCAAATGAATATACGAAGCATCTGCAGCAGAAGCATGTTATTAGACGTGTTTGTCAAAATTTTGGGAAACAAAACTTCCTTCAACTTCCCAAAGAAGGAAAGGATGAGGTGAAGAAGCAAATGGCGTTATACAACACTGCCGAGATGAAGGAGCAGAGAAGGCAAAGAATATTACGATTGCAGGAGAGAAAGAGACAGGAAGGAATGGTAATGTCGAACTGAATTGTTAAATGTGAACTTTCCTTGCTTAATCTTTTCTGTTGTGATGCATAGAAGGTTCACTTAACGTTAACTTACATGACATGCCGGGGTGATGGTCGAGAAGCGATTTCTTCCCACCAGCAAAGCAAGGCTCATTCACTAGAGGAAGCTGTGGCCACGAAAGGCAAAGATGGTGTTGTTCCTCCCACCCCTGCATATAAGATTTAGAATAAGCATCCTACACAGTTGAAAGTTTCAAGGCACCATCTGAAGAAGAAATGAAAACAATAGATGATCTCCAAATCTTCTGTTTACTGTAAAGTTTGTTTTGCTTATTTGAATGAATTGGTTGCATGCATCTGAGTTTGGTGCAACGTTTCAATTCCTCCTATTACA
>CM021102.1:153771605-153832041 GCA_007115665.2 Sequoiadendron giganteum
ATGAATTAGTATTTTACTTTAATAAATATATATTTTAAAATAAATCTTAAAATTTGTGTGTATTAAAAACATAATTGTTTTGATGGGATGCCACTTTTTATCTTGACTATTTATTCAAAATAGGAAAAATATCACGTTGACATAAAATCTTATTTCTAATGTGTCATATTTTTTAATTTTTAAAAATAAAATTTAGTATGTTTTATGTACAAGACAACCAACCTTAAATTTTGGTGTTGATGACGCAATTTTAATAAAAACAAATAAGAATAGAGAGAATCAAAGACCTTGGAATCTTTTGTGACATGCAAGGCTAAATACAAAGCCTTGAAAAACACTATACTTTCTAATATAGTGCACTCAATGCTATGAAAAATAAACAAATGAATAGTAGTAAATGAACTCAAAGTTGTTGATTAGTTTAGACTAAGATAATCTGTAATTAGTTTTGACTAATAAGTTTTGTAAAAGGAATTAATTTGTGTGTCAAATAAATTAAATTGAACATTACAATGATATTTTTACCACATATGTTTAAGATATTAAAAATTCAAGATACACACTTTATGACTTATAATTTTTGAATATTATTAATCAATCATTATATTAATATTTTTTCTTCTATCTATTAAAAATACTTTTTAAGTACATAAGATATTAATAACTTATACTGCACGCCATCTCTTAATTTAGCCTTTTAATTAAAAAAATATTATATTTTTAGCTCAAGTTGTATCGTTTAGCTCAAGCAGGTTCATAACTTTTCGTGCAAGAAGCTACGATTTACAATACTGTCCGTCGTGGGCTTTAAATTCGACGGTCGCCCATGTTCGTGGTGGACGGCTTTATTTTAAAATTGACCGTTGTAGCCTATTGACTTATAAATTCATGTGTTATATTATAATGATTTATATTATATTAATAATATTATTTAAAGGTGTTATTAAATAGTTGTTAGGTATAATTATACAGTTTGTGTTGGTCATTTATTTTATGTTTTAGAATTTTTATAAAATTAATTTTTGTATTTTGTGATCGAGTAGATTATAGATGTTTGTGTGTATAAATCATTTGATAGTACTTTTAATTTTTTTATTATTTTAAAGATTTTGATGGATGTGATATTTAATAATTTTAAGAGATTTTTCATAATTTTATATTAAAGAAGTGATTTTAAAGATATTACAATTCATCAATAATTTATTCTAACAGTATTCAACATTATAATTATTATCCATATAAAATATAATTTTATATTTTTCGGTCTCTCCAATAGCAATGTTTGAAATAATGAATGTGTTACATAAAAACCACCTATAAACATGTATTGATTTTTAAAATGAAAGGAAATCATATGTTTATCTATTTTTAGATGTCAATATAAATTGATTTGAAACTATTCAACTAAATATTGATTAATTATTTTACTTGATGTATAATATTTCCACTTGAGAGAAATGTCTATACAAAATTCATCCAATGATCACACCCTTCTTTGTAAATAAGTATGTGATCACTAAAGTTATTAGTTTTTATTAAACAAAGTGCTTCTATGCATTTTTCTTGAAAAATAATTATATGAAAAAAATGCTTTGTTATTGTTGGTGAATATATATTGATGGTGAATATATTAGATGAAAAAAAATGCTTTGTTGGTGAAAAATAAGTTTGTTTATTCTAGATGTCAATATAGATTGATTTGAAACTATTCAACTAAATATTGATTAATCATCTCACTTGATGTATAATATTTCCACTTTAGAGAAATATCTATATAAAATTCATCCAATGATCATGCCCTTCTTTGTAAATAAGTATGTGATCACTAAAATGATTATTTTCTATTAAACAAAAGTGATTCTATACATTTTTTTTGAAAAATAATTACATGAAAAAAATGCTTTGTTATTGTTGGTGAATATAGTAAGTTGCTGTTTTTGTCAATTGGGAAGTTCTTATCATTCATAAAGAGTTTACCAAAAACATAAGATAATTACCTAAATTGACTTAAAATTTAAATATTTAAACATTTTAACATAAGTATCATAATGTTATTAGATAAATAAAAGATAAGTGTGTGTACATCTTTAGATAGTGGATCAAGTATAAGAATTTGTAGTGCAATTTCTCAAACAACTAAATTTTGACAAGATATTTAAAAATACTAATTTGCATCATAAATCAATACTAGAAGAAAAATCTTTTATTTATCCTTGATGTCCAACTTCTTTAATTTCATAATGTCATTAATCTCATTATTGTGTTTAAGAAAAGCCTGTAAAAGTATGATTTTAAAAGATTGATCTATTGTCAATGCATTAGGTGGAGTTTCAAATAAAAATAAAAATGTGCAGATGTCTTATATATTAATGACTCTTATAGAATTTAAGCATGATTCAAACTAAATGTTTGCCTACCCACTAAGAAATAATCACAAAATAATAGTAAACAATCTTGAATAATATTAGAAATCACTAACATAAACATACCAATACAATAAACAATAAGTAAAATTATATAGCTCAACATTATTTACTATTTGCAATTTCAATAAGACATTGCTATTCCAAATAAATTGAATTGAACATTACAGTGATATTTTACCACATATATTAAAAATTCAAGATACACACTTTATCCCTTATAAATTTTTAATATTATTAATCAATCATTATATTAATATTTTTTCTTCTATCTATTAAATATACTTTTAAAATACATAATTTATTTTGATTATTCTTGTCTCACATTTCTTAATAACTGATACTATTTTCTGGGTGCATTAACCCTATTACAACCAACTCTAACAGTATGAATTTATGTTAAATTGGTGAGGTATAGCTGAGGAGCATGCAGCACTATACTTTTTTCAGGAATTACTTATTCTTTAGTGCAATCCTCTTTTATGTGAAGAATGAGATCGCCAGGAGATATATACTTTGAAGAAAGGTAACATGAAAGAAACAAAAAAAAAGAAAGCAGATTCAGGAAACAAAAGCTGAATTAAAACATAAAACAGAAGCGCTTCCACGTACAAAACAGAGAGACCTGGCACTGCAAAAACGATTCAACATATTCTGATATAATCTCTTTTCTTTATAAGAACGAAATCACTTAAAGAAGGTTTACAAAAACTGTAAAATACCCAATAACCAACTATTACAGAGTTGGACATTAAAATTTGCACAATATCAAAAGGCCACTATTCAACATATTCTGTTATAATCTCTTTTCTTTATAAGAGAGAAATCACTCAAAGAAAGGCTTACAAAAACCGTGTACACACAACACCCAATAGCCAACTATTACAGAGCAGGACTTTACAATGTGCCAAAATCGTCAAAAGGCCTATATTCAAAATTTATTTCCATTGCATCGGTTTCCACTTTCCTCTGATCCATTCTTGAGCCGGGCGTAGGTCATAGCGCCGATAGGCTTTCATAGTACGAGTATCAGGAAAGAAGATTTTAAAAAGCTCCTCCCCACTAAAAGGCGAAAGAAATCTGTTGACAATAATACCCCTCCACCAGCAATCCATGTCAAACGCTTCCACTGAGTCCCCAGGTGAGCAATCGCTCGGCATCTGGTTGTAGGGCGGAATGGGTCTCATATTCTTTAAACATACCTCCTCCACCAATGCCACTCCATTCAACTCCTCTGTAATGAATTTGTCATATTGTATAAAGAATCTACGCTTCCCACTGCCAAATCCAATGACAGTTCCTTCAAACCAAGCTCCTCCGTATCCCTCCTCTTCACTGCACACCTCCGCCTTCGTTCCTACGCTCACCTCCATTTTTCTCCACCCACTTTATTTCCACACTCACGTCCACTGTATGCACAGCACAGAGCAACTCAATACATTCCCTTTGCTTTTTCTAAAGGGTACGCAGGCCATTATATATTTTTAGTCGTTTTAAAATAACTTGTCATCCACGCCATCCTCTTAATTTAATAGTTTAATTAAAAAAGAGCATTCTATATTTAGCTTACCTATTTAGGGCTGTCTCAATCGTTGTTAACAATAATTAGCATATTAATTAGTAGTCTACCATTCAACTACCATTCAAGTTTGTTCGTATATATATATACAGTTGAAGGACCGTTATTATTATTTTTTATTGAACAAAGCTGAAATAAATACAATGAAAGAAAAAAATTCACTGCAAAGGAATGAACATAGCAGCATTATAAGCTGTAAGAGTACAACTCACAAAGAGATCATGTAACCATAACAACCAGTAATAATCAAGAATGCTGGAGCAATCAGTAGTTCACTTGATTCATAATACAGTTATTCTTCAGGCGAAAGTTAACTGCTAGACAAAATTCACCTATGTGTATATCATGGCCTATGCGCCCATAGCGCATGGAGAAGAGAGCCACGGCGGAAGAGGTGGGACCCGCCGCGACGGAAAAGTTGCCGGACTGAAGGAAAGACCTGACGGCCGGACGTCTCATCTCCCGTGCCGTTTGCTATCCTGTTGTCGGGAAATCGTGTCAGTGCCGGCGGTTTTTTCAAAATAATCGTTCGGCGTGGACAAAAAGCCTAAAACGTGGCCAAATGAAACCATTATTAGCAAACAATAAAAAGGGCCGACAAGGTCCCATTTTCGCCATTTTTGGACGGCGACGTTTTGGTGGATAGCGAGGGCAAGAGTAGCAACCATAGTAGCACCGGAGTAGCAGCAATGCGGAGCTCGTTCAGGTATGTATATCAACTCTATGTATGTGCCATCTTGCCATTATGCTATGAACAGCGAAGAAATGAACGACATTCGTTGCTCCATTAAGGGTTTGTTATTTTCAGTTGAGGGTTTTAGTTTTGCGTCTCCTCCCGTCTGTGTTTTTAAAATTATGGGGTTGCCGAAAAATTTATTTAGTTGAAACCATTTTTTTTTTGTCGAGGGTTTTGAAATTTTTTGTTCGTTTCCTCCCCGTTTGTTGTTTATCGAATTTTGCCCTTTCCGAATGAAAAAAGCGACAACCCATTATACAACTATGAGTGAAATTACTGAATAATGTTTGTAGAAAGCATAATCACCTCCAATAATCAAATGCTATATTTCAAAAATCATGTAAAACCCAACATTCGAAATCATAATTGGGAAAAATAGCAAAAAACCCACATCCAATCCCATTTTTGCCCCCATTTTATACACTCTTGTTTTGGAAAACACACTGTCTCCTAAAACTCAGACTGTTGTAAAACCCACTATTTCACTACGGCGTCTCCTCATGTTATGTATGTATCCATGTATGTTTTTCATGCGTTTTTTCAATGTGCATAGGTGAATTTTGTGTAGGATTTTGAAATCGGCATATCCTATGTTATATACATATTTGAATTTATGCCTGAAACTGGCATATTGTATGTTATATACGTATGTGAATTTTGTTCAGGAGTTAGCTTGCTCCCTCCTTAACTCCTGGAGAAAATTCAGTTATGTATATAATATAGGATATGGCCCCCATAATGCATGGGGAAAAGAGTCATGACGGAAGAGGTGGGACTGGTGAGGGAAAAGGTTGTCGGACGGGAAGGAAAGACTTGAGGGTGGGATGTCTCATCCTGTGTGCCGTTTGCTGTCCCGTTGCAGGGAAATCATGTCAGCGCCGACGGGTTTTCAAATTAATTGTTCGACGTGGACGGACAAAAAGCCTAAAACGTGGCATTCGAAACGATTATTAGCAAATATCTTGTTCAATGACAATAGTTATTGTTATGGACACAGTAAGAAGATAATGTATTGAACTTGAGCTTCATAATCTTTAACAACCCTTACTTTTAGCAAAACACTCTTCTTCGATATCTGCCCAACACATTATTCACATAACAGTGGCATCATGGAAAACACAGTGGGCTGTGGCTCACTTATTATTTTATACAGTCTGTGAGAAATGAATGTTTTGAAGTTCCTGTTGTACTCTTTTAACAACACCTACTTCGAGCAAAACAGTCTTTTTCAATATCTGCCCATATGTTTCCAACACAAAATTCACATAATAGTAGCATCATGGAAAACACAGTGGGTTGTGGCTCACTTCTTTCTTTTTTTTCCCGAATGTAACAAAATAATGTTTTCAACTTCCCTTTCTTGTCTTATGGGAGCCGGCTAACTGCTAGTCAAAATTCACCTATGTACATCGAAGAACGCATGAAAAACATACACATGAACATACATGGATACCTACTTTGAGCAAAACACTCTTTTTCAATATCTGCCCATATGTTTCCAACACAAAATTCACATAACAGTAGCATCATGGAAAACACAGTGGGTTGTGGCTCACTTCTTATTTTATTTTTCGGAATGTAACAAAATAATGTTTTCAACTTCCCTTTCTTGTCTTATGAGACCCCTTTCTTTAAGAAAAATAGTCTTGCTCACTACCTGTTCATATGCTTCCAACAAAAAATTTACTAAACTGTTGCAGTAAGGAAAACACAATGGGTTGTCCCTGACTTTGCAAAAATAGTAAGAAGACAACAGCTAGTGTTATGCACACAGTAAGAGGACAACGTATTGAATCTAAGCTTCATAATTTTAAACAACCCTTACTTTTAGCAAAACACTCATGCTCGATCTCTGCCCAACACATTATTCACATAACAGTAGCATCATGGAAAACACAGTGGGTTGTGGCTCACTTCTTATTTTTTTCAATCTCCTTGTTTAAATGTAAATGGAAAGCTTAAGGTCTGAGTGCACGTGGAGGAGTTGGAGTAGAATACGACGAAATGGAGGTGAGGGGTAATTTGAAATTTGGGAAACACAATGTGGAGTATTTCAGTTTCTTGAATGTCTTCCAAATCACACATTCCATTGTTGTGTTTAAATTTAAGTTGGTTGATAAAAAAACTGTCCAAAATTATTCTCAATGGGAAACAAAGTGCTGGGTTTCATTTTTTTGAATCTCCTTGTTTTAATGTAGAGGGTTTTACAAGGTCTTTGAGATTTGGGAAACAGAATGTGGAGTATTTCGGTTGCTCGAATGTCTTCAAAATCTCACATTCCATAGTTGTGTTTCAATTTTGCACCATTGAAAAAAAAAAAGTGCAGAAAATAATTCTGAATGGGAAACACAGTGCTGGGTTTCAATAAAATTTTAATCATCCACTTGAGATGTAAAGGGTCATCTCATGCTGGGTTGTTTGGTTCTTAACACCCATGGTTTTGTAAGATGGAATGTTACAAAACAGTATGAAAGTCTTCCAGATCACACCTTCCATTGTTCTGTTTAAGTTTGAAGTATGTAACAAATTGCATGCTTCATAACAAATTGCATTTTTCAACCTTGACATCACAATATACCCTAGGCCTTTCTGGTTTTTAGACCAGTATATCTAGGTGTGCACATTCTGTAGTGCATGTCAGAAAATACAATGTGTTTTGAAGCCCGCCTTTACTTATACGGTATACCCAACCTTTGTCTTGTAATGCAAATATGCAAACATATAGATGGTGTTTTATTTTATCAAATAGCACATCTCTCATTTAACGGGGACAATAATAACCCTCAACACATAGTGTAATTCATAGTATGCACTTCATTCTGTTTCGCAACAATTCATGTTGTAAAACCATTGGTGTTAAGAAAGAAGCAGCCCAAATAGTGTTGTAAAACCCTTTGCAACACTATTGGATAGTACGTGTCACCTAAATTTGGTCTGATTTCTCCTCCAACTTGTCCACGTGCACTGAAACGTTCAGCTTTCCCTTTCAATTTGCAGAGTGGAAAGAAATAGTATTTTCACCTTTCTTTCTCGAAACAGAAAAGGGCCAATACCTGCAACTGTTGCCATACCTGAATTTGGTATGGCCGCATATGCTATCATATACACATAGGTGAATTTTGTCTAGCAGTTAGCTTTCGCCTTCAATGTACAGACAGAAAACAAAACAAATAGTATTTTCACCTTGCTTTCTCCAAACAGAAAAGGCCCATGTCATTCCCTTCCACTATTCCCGCGCCACACAAAAAGAAACTTGCCAACGAAGCTAACCCGCCCGCTTTTTCGCTTGACAATGGGCAGGAAAACGCACCTGACTACGCCGTTAACTCTTGCCTGACCGTAGATCGGACGTTTCGTCCCCTCCGCTGGTTTCAGGCGTTTGGCGGGCCCCGCACTACGACGTCTCGTCATGTTATGTATGTATCCATACATGTTCATGTGTATGTTTTTCATGCATTTTTTGATGTACATAGGTGAATTTTGTCTAGCGGTTAGCCGACTCCCATGTTGAAAGGGAAAGCTAAAGGTCTGAGAGCACATGGACGAATTTGAGGAGAATACCGACCAAATTAGCTGAAGTGTGGAGTGCACGTGGAGGATTTGGAGGAGAATACACACGAAATTGAGGTGAGGGGTAATTTTGTTGCAAGCAGAGGCTTTTACAAGTTCTTTGTGTTTGAAATTTGGGAAACAGAATATGGAGTATTTCAGTTGCTCGAATGTCTTCAAAATCACGCATTCCATTGTTGTGTTTCAATTTCGCACCATTGAAAAAAGAAACTGCAAAAAATAATTCTGAATGGGAAACGCAGTGCTGGGTTTCGATTAAAAAACTGTACAAAATTATTCTCAATGGGAAACACAGTGTTGGGTTTCATTTTTTTTAATCTCCTTGTTTTAATGTAATGGGTTGTCTCATGGTGGGTTGCTTGCTTCTTAACACCCATGGGTTTTCAACATGGAGTGTTACTTGAATGTCTTCCAAATCACACATTACATTGTTGTGTTTAAATTTTGCAGCATTAAAAAAAAAGTGCAGAAAAGAATTCTAAATGGGAAACACAGTGCTGGGTTTCAGTTATTTTAATCATCCACTTGAGATGTAAAGGGTCGTCTCATGCTGGGTTGTTTGGTTCTTAACACCCATGGTTGTGTAAGATGGAATGTTACAAAACAATATGAAAGTCTTCCAGATCACACCTTCCATTGTTCTGTTTAAGTTTGAAGTATGTAACAAATTGCATGCTTCATAACACATTGCATTTTTCAACCTCAACATCACAATATACCCTAGGCCTTTCTGGTTTTTAGACCAGTATATCTAGGTGTGCACATTCTATAGTGCATGTCAGAAAATACAATGTGTTTTGAAGCCTGCCTTCACTTCATTCTATTTTGCAACAATTCATGTTGTAAAACCATTGGTGTTAAGAAAGAAGCAGCCCAAATAGTGTTGTAAAACCCTCTGCAACACTATTGGATAGTACGTGTCACCTGAATTTGGTATGATTTCTCCTCCAAGTTGTCCACGTGCACTGAAACGTTCAACTTTCCCTTTCAATTTCCAGAGTGGAAAGAAATAGTATTTTCACCTTTCTTTCTCGAAATAGAAAAGGGCCAATACCTGCAACTATTGCTAGGAAAATGTGTCAGTGCTGGCGGGATTTCAAAATAATTTATCGGCATGGACAAAAAGCCTAAAACGTGGCATTCAAAACCATTATTAGTAAATAATAAAAAGGGCTGACGAGGTCCCATTTTCACCATTTTTGGATGGCGACATTTTGGTGGATAGCGAGGGCAAGAGTAGCAGCCATGCGGAGCTCCTTCAGGTATGTATATCCGCTCTGTGTATGTGCCATCTTGCCATTGTGCAATGAACAACGAAGACAAGAAAGACTATTTGTTGCTAGAAAACAGTATTTTCACCTTTCTTTCTTGAAACACATACATGGATACATACATAACATGAGGAGACGTCATAGTTGGAAACACACCGTCTCCTCTCTGTCACAGAGGGTTTTACAATACTATTTGGGTTGCTTGTTTGTTAAGGAGTCGACCAACTCCTAGACATACAATTATGCCCGTGTACATCGAAAAACGCATGAAAAACATACATGGATACATACACAACATGAGGAGACGTCATAGTTGGAAAACACACTATCTCCTCTCTATTGCAGAGGGTTTTACAAAACTATTTGGGTTGCTTCTTTCTTAAGGATCCACCTAAATCCTAGACAAAATTCACCAATGTACATCCAAAAATGCATGAAAAACATACATGGATACATACATAACATGATGAGACATAATAGTTGGAAAACACACTGTTTCCTCTCTGTTGCAAAGGGTTTTACAACACTATTTGGGTTGCTTGTTTCTTAACACCTTATATGGGGACATTGTATTTTCCAACACTGCAAATAGTGTGAGCATTTATTAGGTCGAATCAGATGACGAAAACGAAACGCCATTTTTATCTCATGTTACATACATAGGTGCTTTTTGTTTATGAGTTAGCTTTCTCCTGATTCCTGATTGGAAGAAATGAATTTATCCAACAGAATGCATGTTCATTGCTTCACAGTTCTAGCAGAATGGCAAAATGGCACATATGATTGCTGATATATATACTAGTGTTAGCGATAGGTTAAATTGGAAATTAAATTCCCAATGTACAGTTTAATATGTTCGTTTATTGTATGTGCAAGCTGTCATTTTGCACTAAGCAGAACATATAAATTTTATATTGGGGAAATTTGGAAGAAATACAATTATTTCTAGCATCAATTGTTTTTAATTTTCCAATTTAATCTATCGCTAACACTTGTCTTTCTTCTAGGTGGTTTATATAGGCCACGAAAGAAGATTCAACAAAACAAGGGCAGGTGAATTGACAAGGATGCTTCAGGAGATGTGAACCTTCTGCAGTCAATACAGGTGATTCTGGCTTCCATAGCTTGAATCGCAAGTGTAGTGGACACATAGTAATGTTAATAATAATAAATTTAAGAACATAAATTGACATTTTATTGTAAACTGTATCCTAACAGGGTTAGTATAAAGCAGAATTCTATAGCATATAAATAGAAGTTCAACTAGGTTTTGTTGTAAAATGATTTAGTGAAAAAATATTCCTTAGAAGATAAAGAAAAATAGCACACCTACCAGTTGAACAAGGCTTTACAATAATAAGTTTCTATAGGATACCTACTAGAGTTGAACAAGGCTTTAGAATAATAAGTCTCTATAGCATACCTACCAGAGTTGAACAAGGCTTTAGAATAATAAGTTTCTATAGCATACCTACTAGAGCTGAACAAGGCTTTCTTTGTTGCAGAGTTTATTTTAGTAAAACATATTTTATAACAGCATAAAGAAAAAGAAAAGTTTCCATAGCATTATCTACCAGTTGAACGAAGGTTTTCATAGCTCGGTAACTTTATTTGCCATAAAGTTGATCTTGGTCTAACAACTTACAAGTTACTAAAGAGTATTCAGTCTGCCCACTACTAAAGGGCTGCTAAATTAAATAAAGTTTAGAACATATGAATATTAAACTCATATATGCAAAGCGGAGCCAAATTTAATAGCTTTGGCTAGTTGTCAGCGGAAGGTCCCTGCTAGAACAGACACATTTGTCTCTTCATTAAGATGACAGTTTTGTATGAAGTTTCCTAACTGTATAATTCATCGTCATCTTTATTATCTGTTGTAGAAAATACATGTGAAGCCCCAGTAGGAGTACCAGCAGGTCTGTCTAGAGATCGAAACTCAGAACCAAAGCCTCAAGATTGTTGTAGTGTTTGTGGAAAGGCTTGATACTTCCAAATATCAGCATCACTGACAGTTCTTCGGGAATATTTCATAGATTCCTCAAAATGAGCAGCTTTTATTTCAGCCACCTCATTACTATCATCCTCATCCATTGCCTCAGGATTCTCGGCTCTTTTTCATTCACATTGAATTTCCAAACCTTCTAAGTGACGGGTCAATATTATTTGGTCGGTTAGTTGCTGCAATCACAATAACATGAGTAGGAGACTTAAGTCCGTCCATAACTATAAGAAGTTGAGAAACAATTCTCCTGTCAACTTCACCGTGGTTTTTTTCCCTCTTGAGAGCTATGGAATCAATTTCATCAATAAATATAATGGAAGGTGCATTCTTCTTAGCCTCCTGAAAGCCTTCCAGAGATTGCTTTTGCTTTCTACAGCCAACTTTGACATAATTTCAGGTTTCACTTGCAACTGCCCTACTAATTAAGGTTTTCCCAAAACCAGGTGGCCCATAAAGTAGAATACCCTTTGGGGGTTTCACACCAATTGATTTGAAGAGTTGTGGGTGCTTGAGAGGAAGTTCTACCAATTCATGTATCTGAGCCATTTGTTTCCATACACCACCAACATCATCATAACCTCTTTCATCTAATCTATCTTCATCCTTCCGCTTTACAGGCTCCCATTCACAAAAAATTTCAGTATCTGGAGGAACAACACAATATTCCCCAGGGTCTATCTCGATTACCTTAAACTCCACACTACGCATACCACCTCTTACAAGGAAAAGATCACGTTTTGGCACATAGACTTCACAAAGGCAAAAAGGCAGAGGGTTTTACAAGACTATTTTGGTTGCTTCTTTCTTAAAACCTTATATCAAGACATTGTGTTTTCCAACTGTGCAGATAATGGGAGCATTTAGTTGGTCAATTTAGATGAGGAAAATGAAATGTCATTTTCATCTCATGTTTACATAAATAGGTGCTTTTTGTTTATGAGTTAGCTTGCTTGTTTCTTAACACCTTATATCGAGACAGTGTGTTTTCCAACTGTGTAGATAATGTGAGCACTTATTTGGTCAAATCAAATAAGGAAAATGAAATGCCTTTTTAATCTCATGTTACATAAATAGGTGCTTTTTGTTTATGAGTTAGCTTTCTCCTGATTGGAACAATTCATTTGCTCTCATTAGTTGCATAGTTGGAAAACACATTGTCTCCTCTCTGTCACAGAGGGTTTTACAATACTATTTGGGTTGCTTGTTTGTTAAGGAGCCGACTAACTCCTAGACATACAATTACACCTATGTACATCAAAAAATGCATGAAAAACATACATGGATACATACACAACATGAGGAGACGTCATAGTTGGAAAACACACTATCTCCTCTCTGTTGCAGTGGGTTTTACAACACTATTTGGGTTGCTTCTTTCTTAACACCTTATATGGGGACATTGTATTTTCCAACACTGCAAATAGTGCGAGAATTTATTCGGTCGAATCAGATGACGAAAATGAAAAGCCATTTTTATCTCATGTTACATACATAGGTGCTTTTTGTTTACGAGTTAGCTTTCTCCTGATTCCTGATTGGAAGAAATGAATTTATAGAACAGAATGAACGTTCATTGCTTCACAGTTCTAGCAGAATGGCAAAATGGCACATATGATTGCTGATATATACTAGTGTTAGCGATTGGTTAAATTGGAGATTAAATTCCCAATGTACAGTTTAATATGTTTGTTTATTGTCTGTGCAAGCTGTCATTTTGCACTAAGCAGAACATATAAATTTTATATTGGGGAAATTTGGAAGAAATACAATTATTTCTAGCACCAATTGTCTTTAATTTGCCAATTTAATCTATCGCTAACACTTGTCTTTCTTCCAGGTGGTTTATATAGGCCATGAAAGAAGATTCAACAAAACAAGGGCAGGTGAATTGACAAGGATGCTTCAGGAGATGTGAACCTTCTGCAGTAAATACAGGTGATTCTGGCTTCCATAGCTTGAATCGCAAGTGTAGTGGACGGTTAAATTTCCAAAATTTAATATGCATTTAGAAGTGCCGATTTGTTTGAAATTGTGAAATGTTGGGGTTTTTATTCAGCTGTCATTTTCATGTCATTATAAAGTGTTTTGTGGTAATTTGAAATCTTTCACCAAAAGAGTATATATGTGGTGCATAAGTTTTTTCGTAATAGTTCTTTTTACATTTTCAATATTTGTATACAATATTTAGTAAGTTATAAATGGTTTGTTTTTTAACATCTGATGGCAAATTTGTAGAATGCTATTTCTATATTCTATTTATGCTCTTTTTGAGTATGTTTTGATCTGATCACCACACTGCAAAAAGATGTGCACATATAACAAGTGACTACTCCAAATAGTTCTATGCACTGTATTAAATAGAACTCGTAAAGCCAATGGGTAGGAATAACTTAATTGATAATTTGGCCTACTCCCATTACTTGGCCCTAAATATTATAGACAAATTGTAAAAGAGCTATTAGAATAACAACATACATGGAAACAAAAAGTGACGAAACAGGAAGACGAGACGAAACGTCCGAGCTATGGTCAGGCAAGAGTTAACGGCGCCGCCAGGTACGTTTTCCCGCCCATTGCTGGGCTCCAAAAGTGGGCAGGTTAGCTTCATCGGCAAGTTTCTTTTGTGTGGCGCAGGAAAAGTGGAAGGGAATGATGTGGGCCTTTTCTGTTTGGAGAAAGCAAGGCGAAAATACTATTTGCTTTGTTTCCTATCTACATGTTGAAAGGGAAAGCAGAAGGTCTCAGTGCACGTGGACGACTTCGAGGAGAATACTGACCAAATTGAGGTGACGTGTACTATCCAATAGTGTTGTAGAGGGTTTGACAACACTATTTGGGTTGCTTCTTTCTTAACACGTAAAGTTTTCCAACATGAATTGTTGCGAAACAGAATGAAGTGCGTACTATGAATTACACTATGTGTTGAGGGTTATTATTGTCCCCGTTAAATGAGAAATGTGCTATTTGATAAAATAAAACACCATCTATACGTTTGCATATTTGCATTACAAGACAAAGGTTGGGTATACCGTATAAGTAAAGGCAGGCTTCAAAACACATTGTATTTTCTGACATGCACTACAGAATGTGCACACCTTGATATACTAGTCTAAAACCCAGAAAGGGCTAGGGTATGTTGTGATGTGGAGGTTGAAAAACGCAATGTGTTATGAAGCATGAAATTTGTTATATACTTGAAACTTAAACACAACAATGGAATGTGTGATTTTGAAGGCATTCAAGTAACATTCCATGTTGCAAGACCATGCGTGTTAAGAAGCAAGCAACCCACCATGAGATGACCCTTTACATTTAAACAAGGAGATTCAAATAACTGAAACCCAACACTGTGTTTCCCATTGAGAATAATTTTGTACAGTTTTTTTATTGAGACCCAACACTACGTTTCCCATTCAAAATTATTATTTGCAGTTTCTTTTTTCAATGGTGCGAAATTGAAACACAACAATGGAATGAGAGATTTTGAAGACATTTGAGCAACCAAAATACTCCACATTCTATTTCCCAAATCTCAAAGACAAAGAACTTGTAAAACCCTCTACATTAAAACAAGGAGATTCAAAAAAATGAAACCTAGCACTGTGTTTCCCATTGAGAATAATTTTGGACAGTTTTTTAATCAACCGACTTAAATTTAAACACAACAATGGAATGTGTGATTTGGAAGACATTCAAGAAACTGAAATACTCCACATTGTGTTTCCCAAATTTCAAATTACCCCTCACCTCCATTTCGTCCGTATTCTACTCCAACTCCTCCACGTGCACTCAGACCTTAAGCTTTCCATTTACATTTAAGCAAGGAGATTGGAAAAAATAAGAAGTGAGCCACAACCCACTGTGTTTTCCATGATGCTATTGTTATGTGAATAATGTGCTGGGCAGAGATCGAGCATGAGTGTTTTGCTGAAAGTAAGGGTTATTTAAAATTATGAAGCTCAGATTCAATACATTGTCCTCTTACTGTGTGCATAACACTAGCTGTTGTCTTCTTACTATTTTTGCAAAGTTAGGGACAGCCCATTGTGTTTTCCTTACTGCAACAGTTAAGTAAATTTTTTGCTGGAAGCATATGAACAGGTAGTGAGCAAGACTGTTTTTCTTAAAGAAAGGGGTCTCATAA
The DNA here is from genome assembly GCA_007115665.2 of Sequoiadendron giganteum. Classification (NCBI taxonomy): domain Eukaryota; kingdom Viridiplantae; phylum Streptophyta; class Pinopsida; order Cupressales; family Cupressaceae; genus Sequoiadendron; species Sequoiadendron giganteum. The sequence goes on from CM021102.1 coordinate 153,787,334, forward strand.
GACAAGAAAGGGAAGTTGAAAACATTATTTTGTTACATTCTGAAAAATAAAATAAGAAGTGAGCCACAACCCACTGTGCTTTCCATGATGCTACTGTTATGTGAATTTTGTGTTGGAAACATATGGGCAAATATTGAAAAAGAGTGTTTTGCTCAAAGTAGCTGTTGTTGAAAGAGTACAATGCGAACTTCTAGACATTCATTTATCATAGCCTGCATAAAACAATAAGTGAGCCACAACCCACTGTGTTTTCCATGATGCAACTGTTATGTGAATAATGTGTTGGGTAGAGATCGAACAAGAGTGTTTTGTTGAAAGTAAGGGTTGTTAAAAATTATGAAGCTCGGATTCAATACATTGTCCTCTTACTCTGTTCATAACACAGAGCGGATATACATACCCGAAGGAGCTCCGCATGGCTGCTACTCTTGCCCTCGCTATCCACCAAAATGTCGCCATCCAAAAATGGTGAAAATGGGACCTTGTCGGCCCTTTTTATTATTTGCTAATAATGGTTTTGTTTGGCCATGTTTTAGGCTTTTTGTCCATCCACGCCGAACGATTATTTTGAAAAAACTGTCGGCGCTGACACGATTTCCCAACGACAGGACAACAAACGACACGGGGGATGAGACGTTCGGCCATCATGTCTTTCCTTCCATTCGATAACCTTTTCCATCGCCGTGGGTCCCACCTCTTCCGTCGCGGCTCTTTTCTCCACGCGCTATGGGCGCATAGGCCATGATATACACATAGGTGAATTTTGTCCACAAGTTAAGGAGGGAGCAAGCTAGCTCTTGGACAAAATTCACATATGTATATAACATAGGATATGCCAGATATGCCAGTTTCAGGCATAAATTCACATATGTATATAACATAGGATATGCCGGTTCCTCTGCAACAGAGAGGAGACAGTGTGTTATCCAACTATGACATCTCGTCATGTTGTGTAGTATCCATGCATGTTTTTAATGCATTTTTCAATGTACATAGGTGAATTTTGTCTACGAGTTATGCCGGTTTCAAATTGCTAAACAAAATTCACCTATGCACATTGAAAACCGCATGAAAAACATACATAAGAACATATGTGGACACATACATAACATGAGGAGACGTCATAGTCAAACAGTGGGTTTTACAATAGTCCGAGTTTTAGGAGACGGTGTGTTTCCCAAAACAACAGTGTATAAAATGGCGGAAAAAATGGGATTGGATGTGGGCTTTTTGCTATTTTTCCCAATTATGATTTCGAATGTCACGTTATGCCCTTTTCTATCCATTCTGAAAAACTATGCGAACAATGGCGACATTGCGGGTTTTACATGATTTTCAAAATATAGCATTTGATTATTGGAGGTGATTCTGCTTTCTACAAACATTATTTAGTAATTTCACTCATATTTTTACAATGGGTTGTCGCTTTTTTCATTCAGAAAGGGAAAAATTCGTTAACCAGCAAACGGGGAGGAAACAAAACAAAAATTTCAAAACCCTCAACACAAAAAAAAATGCTTCAAACCGGCATATCCTATGTTATATACATATGTGAATTTTGTCTAGGACTTAGCTTGCTCCCATTATATATAACCTAAATGATCCTAAAGCTAAAAAATAACCATAATTATTTAAGCTTTTGAAAAGCAACGGACAACTCGCTGGGTTTTCCATACTACAACTTTACTTTTTTTTTTGTGTGCAACTTTTCTTGCAAGCAAGGGCAGTTATAAAATATGAAAGTGACCTTCAATACATTGTTTTCTTATGATGTGCATAACACTAAGTTTCATCATTGAACAGTATTTGGAAAGTGAAGGACAACCCAGTGTGTTTTCCATCGTGTAATATTTTTTGTGCATCTTCTGTTTGAAGCATATTCCGATATTGAAATGGAATGTTTAGTGCATGTGATGGATTCTTATAAAATATGAATGTGAACTTCAATACAGTGTTTTGTAACAGTCTGCATAATAGAAAGTGTTGTCTTTTAACAGTTTTTTACTTGTATAGCATTTCAATTTCATTTGTTCATTTTCAATTTCTTCTTTTCATTGAAAACAATATATGCTTGATTACTGCAAAATTGTGCAATAAATTTTCAAACTTTAACTGTCCATAACACTTGCAAAATTTTTACAGTTTACAGGAAACCAACGATGCGTGCTGTAAAACGGAAACTGGCTCCTACAGTGAAGAACGTCATTGACGTGGACACCACACCTGAAAGGTTGTTTAGTAGAGCATCTTCTTTGGGGTGGTCCCATTCACGAAATGTACAGGTAAGATCTGGTGATTATAAGATGCAGTCCAATGTACAATTTTAATCTGTCATAAGTGGTTATGAGGTTGATTGGAAAGTGGGAATGTTTTATTCAGGAGGCAACAACTGCGGTATAGAGGAAGTCCCCTCGGTTTACGAAAATGGTCAACCATAAGGCAGCGACGTGTTCGGTAATTGATTGTGAACTTCCAATTGCCCTTCCCTTCCTATGCATGAATCAGAATACTTTTTAATTTTAGTTCGAAAATATCATGTCTCTTACAAATATTCTGATTTTCGCATATATCGTTCCTTTGATTCAAGAAAATAATCAGGGAGATGATCTCGCTCTTGCCATAGTCCATGACCAGAAGGAAAACCGTGCAGAGGGAGACCCTAGGGATGGAGAGGGATCCAATGAAGCACGAGGTGATGTGCTGGGCGGGAAGGTAGATATAATAACTGAATTATTGCATCGTTTGGCTGTGTATATATGTTGTGCATTCAATTTGATTGAATATCAAATATATTAAGTGATTTTCTTTTCCAAACTTGCTGTGCAGGTTGCTGCTGAATACAAAAGAGAAATGGTGAATGGCAGATATATATATTATTGTATTGTAGAAGAATGTACCAGAAAGTATTATGATTGGAGAGTGTTCAACATGCATGGGTTTCAACATCACCACCTTCCTATTCTTGATGCACCAAAGCATGGCCGAGCTGTGTTGGGGGGGGAACCAAAACAACCTGCTCCTCCCCCTGATAAATTGAAAGAGTACCTTCTAAAGAAGGTGGAAAATACAAAGTACCAAATGAATATACGACAGCATCTGCAACAGAAGCGTGTTATTAGACGTGTCTGTCAAAAGTTTGGGAAACAAAACTTCCTTCAACTTCCCGAAGAAGGAAAGGATGAGCTGAAGAAGCAAATGGCGTTATACAACACTGACGAGATGAAGGAGCAGAGAAGGCAAATAATATTATGATTGCAGGAGAGAAAGAGACAAGAAGGAATGGTAATGTCAAACTGAACTGTTAAATGTTAACTTTCCTTGCTTAATCTTTTCTGTTGTGATGCATAGAAGGTTCACTTAACGTTAACTTACATGACATGCCAGGGTGATGGTCGAGAAGCGATTTCTTCCCGCTAGCAAAGCAGGGCTCATTCGCTAGAGGAAGCTATGGCCACAAAAGGCGAAGATGGTGTTGTTCCTCCCACCCCTGCATATAAGATTCAGAATAAGCATCCTGCACAGTTGAAAGTTTCAAGGCACCATCTGAAGAAGAAATGAAAAAAAACGGTGATCTCCAAATCTTCTATTTACTGTAAAGTTTGTTTTGCTTATTTGAATGAATTGGTTGCATGCATCTGAGTTTGGTGCAACGTTTCAATTCCTCCTATTACACAACAATGATGAGCAATGAACTGCTGCCCTCAAGCAGGTTTTTGTGATTTTTGATGGTGAACAATTGCCCATGGAAGCACTAGATGATGTTGTTCCTCTCGACCTGCCATCTAACAATGTTGAGAAGAAGAAGAATAAGAAGAAGAAGAAGAATGAGCATATGCCATCAAACGTGTCAAGGTGCCTTGACATGGAGGAAGTAGAAAAAATGGTGAATTGCAATTCTTTTATTTAATGCTTGTTTTGATTATTTCAATGAATTGGTTGCATGCACTTGAATTTGAAATGACCTTTTAATTCCTGCTATTACAGGGCAAGGATAAATAACGAAGTGCTGGCCTTGACCTAATTGGAAAAGTCATTGCAATTGAAATGAGAGAGGCTAATACAGATGGACATGCGGATGGGGAGAGCACTAGCCACGAAGTTGCATAGGGTAACACAAATGGTCATGAGGACGGGGAGAACACTGGGCTGAATGTGGAACTGGGTGACAAAGATGGACATGGGGATGGGGAGAGCACTGGCTTGCAAGTGGGAGAGGGTAATAAGGATGGACTCGGGGAGGAGGAGAGCGCTGGCCTGCAAGGGGGAGATGGCAATAAAGATGGAAATGGAGACGGGGAGAGGTGCGGCGTGCCATCTATATCGGTATGAAACCAAACACACTTCCATGCTCTGTTCTTATTTCTTTAGGAATCTTTTAATGTGCCTTCAATTATGCTTCACGTCAATGGCGTTTCCATTGAAAGAAAATCTTGTGGATGAACAGATGATAGAGCTCAATGACATAACTTTTAAGGTCGGTCATCACGTCGACCTTTGGAGGCGGCATAAACAGGTTGCGAAAGGTATTCTAGAGGTTGTCGCTAGAAACACTCACACCCACTTCTTGAGGCACCCAAAAAATTGTGTGAGAGTCAGCATTGTTGAGGCCATTGATGGTCGATGCCACGTGCCTTTTCCCATGCCTGGTGCAGAGACCATCACAGAGTGCATGGGAAGCTTTGTCATATGGAAACTTGTCAAGATGAAGCATTTTGTTCCAGAGGTACACATAAACGATATGTTGCTATATATATATCATACTGCGTATATTGTTTCCATGCGTATGTTAATTCTCATTAATTGTTTGCTATAGGGTGAAGCTATTAAACTTGACACGGATAAAGCACAGAGTATGAAGAAATCTATTGTTTCATGTTCATCATCTGTGAGGGTTCGTGGATCTGGAATCACCCCCCCAAAATATACAAGGACCCTAAGAAACGTGCCATATTTTATGCAGGCCTGAACTCGATTGCAAGGAATAGGCAGCGTAGGAATTGACGAGATAGGCTCCAAATACTGATTCTGCTCTGTGGGTTTAAATATTTCAATATTGAACAATTGTGGTGTAGAGATACACCATTTGCATATGTTTCAACACTATGGTGTTATACATTTGATATGAGAATTTTCATGGGCTTCTTTAATTATTTTATTATTGTACAATTATGCTGAACATATAGGCATATATACTTATTTCATGTCATTGGAACAAATAATTGTTATCCATTTCATATCAGACTTTAAGAAAAACAGTCTTGTTGACTATCTGTTAATATGTTTGGAACACAAATTTTACATGACTCTTGTGTTGTCCCCTCTGGCATGTGTTGGCATTAATGTCAAAGCAATAAGACAATAAGATGTTCTTGATTGGTAAACAAGTCAATATTGGTTTGGTAATTTAGTTCATGGTCTCTTCATTTCACTTCTTTGATAATCACTTGACTTGGCATACAAGTGTTTTTCAACTCTAGTACATTGCATATTGTTTCATGTTCACTCATCTTGCATATTGTGATAAGGATCTAAAATTGTGACTATATGCAAATAGAATTATATGAGTTGAAATAGTTATGAAGACAGTTTTGCTCCTCATGTTCATTTATTTATCATGTCATTTAGTTATAAAGTTGTTGTAAGACTATGTTATCTTGTAAATATTTTAGCTTTTTGGTTTGTATAATGTTCAGTCTCCGCAATCTGGTTATGGTCTTTATGTTCATACATGTTAAAAATCATCAAACATGCTTCATAACTAAATTGCTCTAGAGCTTGCACTTTACATTTGGTTATTAATGCTAAAGTGGTTGGTATGGGAACAATTGATGCCACCATTTATCAATAAATTTGAGATTTAAAAAAAAATAAAAAATAATCCATGAGGTACGGGATTTGAAACCCATCAAGTGTCGGTAATCTAGTTTTGGATTGTGATAATCCATACAAGTGGATAGAATGATATACTAATATTTCAAATGCACCATTTCTAATGCATATCATATATATATAACTACCTAAAAAATATTGTTGGGTCTCAATCCTGGAAACATAGAAATAAGGACTATCCATGACTCACTCACAAGATCAAATCAACTTTTGAATTAACAAGGTCTGCCTCAAGAAAAGAATGATGAAAATCAGACTCATGTCAACAATTGCAAAGGTAATTACAATAGGCCCATCAAAATATCTCAATCAAGTAATGTAGGCTGTGAGAAATGAATGTTTTGAAGTTCTTGTTGTACTCTTTTAACAACACCTACTTCGAGCAAAACAGTCTTTTTCAATATCTGCCCATATGTTTCCAACACAAAATTCACATAATAGTAGCATCATGGAAAACACAGTGGGTTGTGGATCACTTATTATTTTATTTTCTGGAATGTAACAAAATAATGTTTTCAACTTCCCTTTCTTGTCTTATGAGACCCCTTTATTTAAGAAAAACAGTCTTGCACACTACCTGGGCCACTACCTGTTCATATGTTTCCAAAAAAAGTTTACTTGAATGTTGCGGTATGGAAAACACAATGGGTTGTCCCTGACTTTGCAAAAATAGTAAGAAGACAACAGGTAGTGTTATGCACAGAGTAAGAGGAAAATGTATTGAATATGAGCTTCATAATTTTGAACAACCCTTACTTTAAGCAAAACACTCTTGCTCGATCTCCACCCAACACAATATTCACATAATAGTAGCATCATGGAAAACACAGTGGGTTGTGGCTCACTTATTATTTTATTTTCCGGAATGTAACAAAATAATGTTTTCAACTTCCCGTTCTTGTCTTATGAGACCCCTTTCTTTAAGAAAAATAGTCTTGCTCACTACCTGTTCATATGCTTCCAACAAAAAATTTACTTAACTGTTGCAGTATGGAAAACACAATGGGTTGTCCCTGACTTTGCAAAAATAGTAAGAAGACAGTAGGTAGTGTTATGCACAAAGTAAGAGGAAAATGTATTGAATCTAAGCTTCATAATTTTTAACAACCCTTACTTTCAGCAAAACACTCTTGCTCGATCTCCACCCAACACATTATTCACATAACAGTAGCATCATGGAAAAAACAGTGGGTTGTGGCTCACTTCTTATTTTATTTTCCGGAATGTAACAAAATAATGTTTTCAACTTCCCTTTCTTGTCTTATGAGACCCCTTTCTTTAAGAAAAACAGTCTTGCTCACTACTTGTTCATATGCTTCCAACAAAAAATTTACTCAACTGTTGCGGTATGGAAAACACAATGGGTTGTCCCTGACTTTGCAAAAATAGTAAGAAGACAACAGGTAGTGTTATGCACAGAGTAAGAGGAAAATGTATTGAATCTGAGCTTCATAATTTTTAACAACCCTTAATTTCAGCAAAACAGTCTTGCTCGATCTCCGCCCAACACAATATTCACATAACAGTAGCATCATGGAAAACACAGTGGGTTGTGGCTCACTTCTGATTTTATTTTCCGAAATGTAACAAAATAATGTTTTCAACTTCCCTTTCTTGTCTTATGAGACCCCTTTCTTTAAGAAAAACAGTCTTGCTCACTACCCGTTCATATGTTTCTAACAAAAAAATCTACTTAACTGTTGCGGTATGGAAAACAGAATGGGTTGTCCCCGACTTTGCAAAAACAGTAAGAAGACAACAGCTAGTGTTATGCACAGAGTAAGAGGAAAATGTATTGAATCTGAGCTTCATAATTTTTAACAACCCTTACTTTCAGCAAAACTCTTGCTTGATCTCCGCCCAACACAAAATCCACATAATAGTAGCATCATGGAAAGCACAGTGGGATGTGGGTCACTTATTATTTTATTTTCTGGAATGTAACAAAATAATGTTTTCAACTTCCCTTTCTTGTCTTATGAGACCCCTTTCTTTAAGAAAAACAGTCTTGCTCACTACCTGTTCATATGTTTCCAACAAAAAATCTACTTTAAGAAAAATAGTAAGATGACAACAGCTACTTTTATGTACTTACTAAGAAGACAAGAAAAGTTGCAGATTTTGATATTCCATTTCAGCATTCCATTTCAATATCCTTATACATTTTGATGAGAAGATGCACAAGAAAAGTTGTAGAATGGAAAACACAGATTGTAAGAAAGTAGTGTATTCAAGTTCACCGTCAAATTTTATAATAACAATACGCATTAGACAATGAAATGTAAAAATATTTCGCGTCAATATTACACAATATGAACAAAATTACAATGCACATTTAATACTGCTCACATTGAAGAATATGTCAACCATTTGCAAACAGGTATAATCTCTGTGTTCTCAGCATCTGGAAGCATTTGTTGCACTTTGATTGTCAAGGTAGAATTGACAGCATACAATGTTGCCACCCTGTAATTCTCATGTAGCAGCCTGAAGGAGGGCCTCACACGGTGGATCTCAAACTTGACAATGTGGTTGAATTTGAACACGGCCAACAACCATTCCTCCACAGGACCTTTGTGATTACTAATTATAGATTCCCCCTTGAGGAATCTCATAAACCTCATGCTCAACTAATCCGTAAGATTGTGCCTCTGTATGATAACTGTTGGTCTAATGCACACCTTCCATATGCATCCAGCTAGGAAAAGGTCTCGAATTTCTCGGTAAACAGACATTGGCCAATCACATAAATTGACAATCTCTATTTGTAGATTGTAATATTGAACATCCATGCCCATATGTTCCCGAACTCCAAAGACGCTATTGAAGAAGTGATCATAATTATCATATTGCAAATATGTGCAGTTTGGACCTTTTCTATTAATTCTCGTTAACATCTTTTCACACAACCTGTACGGGAGGCTGAGTTCCTCGATTTGAGCAAGAATATTGCATGGCAGATATGGGTGGTAGTTCTTCAACCAACTATCTACCCATGCTCGAGAACTGTGAGACATCTTCTATAGGACTATAGCAACAGGTTGTACAATTCCTAAAATGAAAGACAAAACAACTATTTTAGATGGTAGACATGCATTCTCTAATTAGAAGGACATTGTCAATGCAATGGAAAGAGTGAAAAAATAAGCGAGCAAAGTGGACTTATTTAGATAGTGTATGCACTAAAGATATTCTACCTATTGTTTCAACTGAACAAGGCGACACGTGCAGTATCTCGGAAGGGCATATGGCAACGCACGATTCGAGTAGTGGGAAGAACAATGCCTGAAAGGAAAGAGAACAAAAAATTTAGCACATACAACAACATTCTCTAATTGGAAACACACGAAACAGTTGGTAAAAAATATTGAAAGCGAAAGAAAACTTTTCATAACTAAGTAACTGTGTATGGACGGTGTCTTTTCCAACATGGAAAATAATTTGAGCATTTTATTTCTTGCAATCACATGAGTTGAAGTACTGAATTGTACAAAATATAGTTTTGTTACGAACACAAGATGCAAATAATCACAATTGGAGGATGGAAAACACAGTGGGTTCTGCCTGACATTTTTATTTTCTGCATACTGTAACAAAAGAAGGTCTTGAAGTTCACCTTCTTGTCAGTCTTAATTAGTTGTGCTTGAAGAATTTTACAGGCTTAATTATTTTGTTTGTAAAATAGGCCTATTTTGGGGTCCATGACAGTGAAGAAGAGCTTGTTTGAAGTGTTTGTTCCATAAGGTATTTTATGTTCTAGAAACCCATCTGTGCTAAATTTTTACATACCAAAAATTGAGATGCTATTGTTTTGAAAATAATGCTTGAAAACATGACTCTACCACTGGAAATGCACTCAATTAGCCAAAATATAGAAAGGTGCAGGTCTTAAATCATCATCTACTTTTAAAAATACAAAGGCTCAAGGCAACACTAATCTACTAAACCCTTACTTTATGCACAAAAAAACCTCTATCAAATGAGGCTTTAATAGAATACTGTATTCGAAACCTTCCCATGATCTACCATCGTATGAAACATGTTTAGAAATGTCTGCCCATGCTTTAGGAACAAACTTTCAGCCCCTTTGAATGCACTTTCCTTAGTTACCAACTTGTACACATCCTTTTTCATTGGAAATCTTCTGTATTTTATACAGATCAGCAACCAAACATTCAATGGTTCGCTTCCCCTACATCATTCAACAAATACACTTCTTAAATTATATAACGTCATACCAAAAAATGGACTTATGTAAGCAAAGTTATTAAATTTGAACCATACCTTCCATTGGATTTACACCCGTAAAAGACAGTCGCCGATGAGGACTCCTTTCTCGAGTTTGGAATGTTGAAGTGAACAAAAAAATCCATAAACAAAATCATAAAGTTCATGGCGTGGTACAAGCACATACTGGAAAAAGGAATGTGCAAAAACGGTTCCTATTACAATAAAGAAATTGAAATGGGTTTTCTCATACTCACTCATATTAGATGTTGTATCCTTTGCCACATCCATAGTAGTTGCACCTAAAGTTTGACATTGCATATTGACATTCAAATTCAAACTATTGTTCATGGACAATGGAAAGGAGTCATCCAAAGGGGTTCGATGATCTGACTGTTGTGTGGAATGCTTCGTACACTAGGTTGGACGTCGACGACGATCCCTGGTTGCACTAAACCATGGATGCATGCGAATGGTGCTACTTGCAACTTGATCAGGATCCATAATGAATTCAAACGAAAATGCATTTGATTGTTTTAAGTCTTCTACAAACCTATCCACACATTTTGCATATGACTGCACCTGTTGCAGAGATTGTGGCGGTGTACACATCACTTTCTTCAAGAGCTCGTTAGTGTCATTCCAAAGAGACATTGTCACCACATGTTCATCATATACATGAGTCACAGAAGGAGCTTGCACAAGGGTCAAAACATTAGGGTTGTTTTCTTCTACGGCCCCCTTTGACAATTTCTCGTTGAAATCTATGTTTGAATCAATTGGTTGACCTCCCCTGTCTAAATGAGGACCCAAAAGAAATTTGTATTAGGCTGTAGAAAATAAAAAACACAATTGACACCAACAAAGTAACGCAATTCGAATTGAAATTCACTTACCATGGAGCACCCCTTCAGCTATAGATGATCTTTTAATCAAGTGAGCAACCTTCACAACATGTTTGCAAGTGTTCCCCTCCAAACTCCAAGGGAAGTCACAAACAAAAAGGTGCTCCCCAAATTTCCGAACAAGGTAGTGCATTGATCTACTTTGACTTTTCACCCAGTAGCGTCCAATATCTGTTTCACCGGGAATACAGTCATCATCTGAAATTGCCTTGGCCCGCTCCACACTAGATCACATATTTAAATAATTTTTGTTCGTCAAAAAACCATAATGCTGCAAATTTTCCTTTTGCCTATAGAATGGTTCCATTTTATACACAAGTGTGTAATACAAATAGTCCATTCTCCTATTGCATTTTTTTAAACGATCGCACAAGTACCGAATTTTTAGTACGCAATGGTACGACTCAATGGCTGCATTCGTATCCTGGTTGGCATGTGGGAATAGTCTACAATTTTTTTCCCACATGGCTGTGAACAAAAACATCCAATAGTCAAGTAAGCCACAATGTATTAGACGTGACATCAAAGAATTTGAATGGTGTGAATCATGCGAGGTGACGAAAATTGTCAACTGACCAATTCGACCTTCTCCTTCTCACCAAGTCTTCTTGAAATACTCTAAGAATCGGGCCTGATCATTGAACTCCTCAAAGAAAGAGTTCAATAGCTGAGTGATGGAATCTTCGGTGTCAACGATTGTCATCATGATCATGCCAAGACTGCGGAAGACGTCCATTGCCCTTTCCTTGGCTGCATACTTGTATACATTCTTTAGCCAAGCCCTTTTCACATGCCAAAGGCATAGAAGCACATGACATTGAAAGACAACCCTAATAGACAATACCAACGATATTGTTTACCACTCGACTACATGAGAAAGTGGCATTGAAAATGAATAGCAAATGAGAAAGGTACACAAATGAAGAAAGGGATGCACATATTGTATGGCTTGGATCTTTGCACTCGCATTATCAGTCAAAAATGAATTGATTCTCCAGTCGGGCCTGGCTCTTCTTCCACGTTCAAGCAATACACGTAGCCACGTAGAGATGTTCTCAATCTTGTTTCATGAGGATACTACCCATGCAACCAACACACCACTCTGTTGCTCGTCGAAAATGAGGAGAGTATACAATGGGTACTGTAGAGAGAACAACTCGGCATCAACATTGTGAAGTTTACAGCTGGTAAGATAATTGAAAACACGACGAACTATTTTTCAATGTTTGTAAGGCCTCACCTCATATTTGTTAGTTGCAAACATGGAATCCATCGAGATGACTGAGTTGTGTGAGAAACTAACCATCCTATCCAACATCCATGGAGTTTGAACCCCGATAACAAAAGGCGTATTGTTCCCATCGACTCGTTGAAAGTAGAAGAAGTTTTCAAAGTCTTCTCCACTCCACAATAGGATACTTGTGGAATCAACTTTGTGTTTTTGTGTGTGAGTACAACGCACCTTTCGCCATGCATTCATTACATCCTTTCTTGTAAGGAATTGATCCCTCTTGGACATCATGCCACATAACAGAGGATCACTGACGTGTCTATCCATTATTGCATTGACACTAACATCCATGAGAAAAAGGCTTTCAATATAGCTTTTGCACTCCATGGATAGATTAGCGGAAAACATAGAACGCTTCTGTCCACTTGCATCATGAATGCCATGGCAAAATTCATCGTTTTTATCTACGTGGAACATTTCTTTGTAGATAATATAGGCAACATCGGGTTTGCCTTCCATAACCTTTACCATGAAGTGGTATTGACAACCTCGCTTTTGTATGAATGTCTTATGTGGTTTCTTCTCTAGTGGAGGCTGGTTTCTATTGTCTTTAGGACTGTATTGACACCAGTAGCTGCAAGAAAGGCATCATCTCATCATGTTCAACCAAGAGAGTAAAATATCATTCGGCCATAGAAACGAATGTCGATATATACAAACCTCTTATACAAAATTGTTTTTCTATAATTTTTCTCATAGATGGCACAGGAGGTGGTAGGTTCTCTTATTTTCTTGTCCAAAATTTTTTTTTCTACACCTTCAATGTACGTTTCACTGTGAATGAACTGATCAAGTCTTCTAAGAGGAATTGCTGCAACAAGGTCAGGGACCTTATCCTTGTTGATGGAAATAGTAGCCCATTCCAAATCAGAAGACAAAAAAGGAGAGCCTCCATTTTGTACATCTTGCACCTCCAATTTGTCTAGCTTCTTCCATTTCAAACCTCTCCCCATTCTAGGAAATCACAACATTGGACGAATACTTAAAATTAGTGTGGATTGTGTGAAGAAGGAAAAAATAATTCATTAAACAAAGATAAAATGTGCTTGCATTTCTCTCACCCACGTAAAACCAATATGACGTTCCGACTTCAACTGATGAAAATTAAAGGTGATAGATTCAATCGAGCTACGCATAAAATATAACACAAACGCATGCCGGAAATCAGACAGTCCAACAACCCAAACACTGTGTTTTCCGAATAGCAATTTTTTTCTGCACTTTTCTTTCAATCATACAAAATTCAAACACAACAATGGAATGTGTGGTTTGGAAGACATTCCATGTTGCAAAACTGAAGGTGTTAAGAAGCAAGCAACCCACCATGATACAACCCTGTACATTTAAACAAGGAGATTCAAATAACTGTAACCCAACACCGTGTTTCCCATTCATAATTATTTTGTGGAGTTTTCTTATCAATCGATTGAAATTTATACACAACAATGGAATGTGTGATTTGGAAGATAGTCATACTGTATTGTAACATTCCATATTGAGACAAGGAAAGATAAAAAACACAAACTAATTTGACAAGATGATTTCTTTTAGAATTCACAAATTCAGCAAATATAAAATCAACACTATTCGACTCAACAAATATCATATTCAAGAACGATCGCAGAAGCACAAAGACATTTGTGATCAAGAAAATATTAAAAAACTAAAGGATTCAAACTTATTTCCTTTTTTTCTCAATAAAAAATATGGGTTCAAAGGCTCCATGGCTGCGTAACAGACACTGTTTCCATTACACCCTACGAAATCGTTGACTATTCATAATTACAAAATTTACATGCATGTAAATTAAAGATTAAGTTTCAGTCGATAGAAAAAAAGTTCACTAAACATCCGGAGGAAGTGGACCCCGTAAAATCTCCGCAAGCATTTCATCAAGCAAATTATTAAATTCCGCTTTCTCTTCCTCTCTATCTAGGACAAAGATCACCCTCAAATATTCAGCATAGCTGGACTGTTCCTTCCATGCAAGCAAACGTAGCTCATAAATAATGTTGAGTTGTTCCTCCTTGAGCCCCATTAGATTAGGCTGAATGATTGGTACTGGCTCGTTTTCATGTTCCACAACTTCACCAGGAAGCACCATGTCGAACAAAAACCTGGGATCAAAAATCTGCCACCTTAACAAAAAAGTGGGTGTTAAGAAACAAGCAACCGACCATAACAAAACCCTTTACATTTAAAGTGGATGATTAAAATAACTAAAACCCAGCACTGTGTTTCCCATTCAGAATTATTTTTTGCAGTTTCTTTTTTCAATGGTGCGAAATTAAAACACAATAATGGAATGTGTGATTTTGAGGAAATTCGAGCAACCGAAATACTCCCCATTCTATTTCCCAAATTTCAAAGACAAAGAACTTGTAAAACCCTCTACATTAAAACAAGGAGATTCAAAAAAATGAAATCTAGCATTGTGTTTCCCATTGAGAATAATTTTGGATAGTTTTTTTATTGAAACCCAGCACTACGTTTCTCATTCATAATTATTATTTGTAGTTTCTTTTTTCAATGGTGCGAAATTGAAACACAACAATGGAATGTGAGATTTTGAAGACATTCGAGCAACTGAAATACTCCCCATTCTGTTTCCCAAATTTTAAAGACAAAGAACTTGTAAAACCCTCTACATTAAAACAAAGAGATTCAAAAAAATGAAACCCAACACTGTGTTTCCCATTGAGAATAACTTTGGACAGTCTTTTTATTGAACCCCAGCATTGCATTTCCCATTCAGAATTATTATTTGCAGTTTCTTTTTTCAACGGTGGGAAATTGAAACACAACAATGGAATGTGAGATTTTGAAGACATTCGAGCAACCGAAATACTCCCCATTCTGTTTCCCAAATCTCAAAGACAAAGAACTTGTAAAACCCTCTACATTAAAACAAGGAGATTCCAAAAAATGAAACCCAGCACTATGTTTCCCATTGAGAATAATTTTGGACAGTCTTTTTATTGAGACCCAGCACTGCGTTTCCCATTCATAATTATTATTTGCAGTTTCTTTTTTCAACGGTGCAAAATTGAAACACAACAATGGAATGTGAGATTTTGAAGACATTCGAGCAACCGAAATACTCCCCATTATGTTTCCCAAATTTCAAAGACAAAGAACTTGTAAAAACCTCTACATTAAAACAAGGAGATTCAAAAAAAGGAAACCCAGCACTGTGTTTCCCATTGGGAATAACTTTGGATAGTCTTTTTATTGAGACCCAACACTGCGTTACCCATTCAGAATTATTATTTGCAGTTTCTTTTTTCAACGGTGTAAAATTGAAACACAACAATGGAATGTGAGATTTTGAAGACATTCGAGCAACCAAAATACTCCCCATTCTGTTTCCCAAATCTCAAAGACAAAGAACTTGTAAAACCCTCTACATTAAAACAAGGAGATTCAAAAAAATGAAACCCAACACTGTGTTTCCCATTGAGAATAATTTTGGACAGTTTTTTTATTGAGACCCAACATTGCATTACCCATTCAGAATTATTATTTGCAGTTCCTTTTTTCAATGGTGCAAAATTGAAATACAACAATGGAATGTGTGATTTTGAAGACATTCAAGCAACCGAAATACTCCACATTCTGTTTCCCAAATTTCAAAGACAAAGAACTTGTAAAACCCTCTACATTAAAACAAGGAGATTCCAAAAAATGAAATCCAACACTGTGTTTCCCATTGAGAATAATTTTGGATAGTTTTTTTATTGAGACTCAACACTGTGTTTCCCATTCAAAATTATTATTTGCAGTTTCTTTTTTCAACGGTGCGAAATTGAAACACAACAATGGAATGTGAGATTTTGAAGACATTCGAGCAACCGAAATACTCCACATTCTGTTTCCCAAATTTCAAAGACAAAGAACTTGTAAAACCCTCTACATAAAAACTTGGAGATTCAAAAAAATGAAACCTAGCACTATTTTTCCCATTGAGAATAATTTTGGATAGTTTTTTTATTGAACCCTAGCACTGCGTTTCCCATTCAGAATTATTATTTGCAGTTTCTTTTTTCAACGGTGCGAAATTGGCACACAACAATGGAATGTGTGATTTTGAAGACATTCGAGCAACCGAAATACTCCCCATTTCGTTTCCCAAATCTCAAAGACAAAGAACTTGTAAAACCCTCTACATTAAAACAAGGAGATTCAAAAAAATGAAACCCAACACTGTGTTTCCTATTGAGAATAATTTTGGACAGTCTTTTTATTGAGACCCAGCATTGGGTTTCCCATTCAAAATTATTATTTGCAGTTTCTTTTTTCAACGGTGCGAAATTGGCACACAACAATGGAATGTGTGATTTTGAAGACATTCAAGCAATGGAAATACTCCCCATTCTGTTTCCCAAATCTCAAAGACAAAGAACTTGTAAAACCCTCCACATTAAAACAAGGAGATTCAAAAAAATGAAACCCAACACTGTGTTTCCCATTGAGAATAATTTTGGACAGTCTTTTTATTGAGACCCAGCACTGCGTTTCCCATTGAGAATAATTTTGGACAGTCTTTTTATTGAGACCCAGCACTGCGTTTCCCATTGAGAATTATTATTTGCAGTTTCTTTTTTCAACGGTGCGAAATTGAAACACAACAATGGAATGTGTGATTTTGAAGACATTCGAGCAATCGAAATACTCCCCATTTTGTTTCCCAAATTTCAAAGACAAAGAACTTGTAAAACCCTCTACATTAAAACAAGGAGATTCAAAAATATGAACCCCAGCACTATGTTTCCCATTGATAATAATTTTGGACAATTTTTTTATTGAGACCCAGCACTGCGTTTCCCATTCAGAATTATTATTTGGAGTTTCTTTTTTCAACGGTGCGAAATTGAAACACAACAATGGAATGTGTGATTTTGAAGACATTCGAGCAACCAAAATACTCCCCATTCTGTTTCCCAAATCTCAAAGACAAAGAACTTGTAAAACCCTCTACATTAAAACAAGGAGATTCAAAAAAATAAAACCCAGCACTGTGTTTCCCATTGAGAATAATTTTGGACAGTTTTTTTTATTGAGACTCAGCACTGCGTTTCCCATTCAGAATTATTATTTGAAGTTTCTTTTTTCAACGGTGCGAAATTGAAACACAACAATGGAATGTGAGATTTTGAAGACATTCGAGCAACCGAAATACTCCACATTCTGTTTCCCAAATTTCAAAGACAAAGAACTTATAAAACCCTCTACATTAAAACAAAGAGATTCAAAAAAATGAAACCCAACACTGTTTTTCCCATTGAGAATAATTTTGGACAGTTTTTTTATTGAACCCCAGCACTGCGTTTCCCATTCAGAATTATTATTTGCAGTTTGTTTTTTCAACGGTGCGAAATTGAAACACAAGAATGGAATGTGTGATTTTGAAGACATTCGAGCAACCGAAATACTCCCCATTTTGTTTCCCAAATCTCAAAGACAAAGAACTTGTAAAACTGTCTACATTAAAACAAGGAGATTCAAAAAAATGAAACCCAACACTGTGTTTCCCATTTAGAATAATTTTGGACAGTTTGTTTATTGAGACCCAGCACTGCGTTTCCCATTCAAAATTATTATTTGCAGTTTCTTTTTTCAATGGTGCGAAATTGAAACACAACAATGGAATGTGTGATTTTGAAGACATTTGAGCAACCTTAATACTCCATATTATGTTTCCCAAATTTCAAAGACAAAGAACTTGTAAAACTCTCTACATTAAAACAAGGAGATTCAAAAAAATGAACCCCAGCACTGTGTTTCCCATTGAGAATAATTTTGGACAATTTTTTTATTGAAACCCAGCACTGCGTTTCCCATTCAGAATTATTATTTGCAGTTTCTTTTTTCAACGGTGTGAAATTGAAACACAACAATGAAATGTGTGATTTTGAAGACATTCGAGCAATCGAAATACTCCCCATTTTGTTTCCCAAATTTCAAAGACAAAGAACTTGTAAAACCCTCTACATTAAAACAAGGAGATTAGAAAAAATGAAACCCAACACTATGTTTCCCATTGAGAATAATTTTGGACAGTTTTTTTTATTGAAACCTAGCACTGCGTTTCCCATTCAAAATTATTTTTTGCAGTTTCTTTTTTGAATGGTGTGAAATTGAAACACAACAATGGAATGTGTGATTTTGAAGACATTCGAACAACTGAAATACTCCACATTCTGTTTCCCAAATTTCAAACACAAAGAACTTTTAAAACCCTCTGCTTGCAACAAAATTATCCCTCACCTCGCCTTCGTGTGTATTCTCCTCCAAATGCTCCACGTGCACTCCACACTTCAGCTAATTTGGTCGGTATTCTCCTCAAATTTGTGCACATGCTCTCAGACCTTCAACTTTCCTTTTCAACGTGCAGACAGGAAACAGGAAACAAATAGTATTTTCCCCTTGCTTTCTCCAAACAGAAAAGGCCCACGTCATTCCCTTCCACTTTTCCCGCACCGCACAAAAACTTGCCGACAAAGCTAACCCGCCTGCTTTCTGCGCCCGACAATGAGTGGGAAAACGCATCTAACGGTGCTGTTAACTCTTGCATGACCGTAGATCAGACGTTTCGTCCCCTCTGCCGGTTTCAGGCATTTAGCGGGCCCCGCACTACGACGTCTTGTCATGTTATGTACGTATCCATACATGTTCATGTGTATGTTTTTCATGCATTTTTCGATGTACATAGGTGAATTTTGTCTAGTAGTTAACCGACTCCTATTCTTCATGTATTTCAAGATTACTAAAAAAAATAATTACCAAGCATTTTTGGATGCTTGGGTTTTTAATCTAAAATTTAAAAAGGTCACATGTAGGCACAATAATTTATTAATGTTTCTTCTATGTAGTTATTCTTTTAATAAATTTGTTTTAAGGATTTTATTTTAATTATGTGAATTCATTTAAGTATAAGATTTTTTTCTAATCTATTTTAAATAAATATGTTTATCTAATTAGCATAATTATCTTTCCAACAATCTAAGAAACATTTGTGAGAAATATTCTTCTATAGACATTTGTTTCACTTATATATCATATTTAAAAAGAAAATAGGCCCCTCTAGAAATATATCTCTTGGTGTCTATTACATAGATTTTTTTAAAGATAGGTATGCTAATAAGATCTGTAGTTATAACATGTCAACATTATTTTAATGATTTTATCATTTTATATTTTAAGAATAATAGAACAATAGATTTACAAAGAGAAAACCAAAGAAATTAGTTAGAGGGAGAGCACTTTGCCAACACGTTATTAGGGTTTACAAGGCTTTGAACAACTGAAAAATCATGACCAATGAAAAGAGAGTACTGGAATCACATATTGATGGAAGAATTTAGTTCATGGAAATTGGGTAGTACCCAAGTGACCTATCCTCTTTTGGAAGAAGAGCCTACTAGTTGTAAGGGATTCCCTTTCCATAGTCAGTGGGGTCCTCTTTAGAAGGAACTTTGATGGGTCACTTCTCAAGTGTGTTTATGAAGGCCAAGTTCTAAAGATACTCCAATAATTCCACCAAGGATTATTGGAAGGATATTTCTTAGCTCATACTATTGCCAAAAGATTCATTTGGGCTTAGATATTATTAGCCCACATTATTTATTGTTTGTAATTGATGGATAAGAAAGTGTAAATGGTGATAGTTCCTATCTAGAAAAAGAAGAATTGCTCTTCCTCTCAACCCTATTTTTAGAGTTTATTAATGAGGCATTGAATTCATTGATATGATAAATCCAATTTCTATTGTAGGAAAAATGGGTACTCACTAGTATTAATTACTTCACAAGATGGAGTTAACTAATATCATCAAAACAAGCTAGTGAGACAATGATTGTTAAATTATTAGAAGAGATTATCAAAAGTTTTGAGATCCCAATAGAATCATCTTAGATAATGCAAAGGATTTCACAAGTCCAAAAATATTAGAATATACTCTAAAGCATAAATGTTTATATTTAAACATCATCAAATTATTATCCTCAAGGTAATGGACACATATAGTCCACAAATAAGTACCTAACTAGAGTCATTAAATGAATCAATTATGATTACCAAATAGAATGTTACCAAAACCTTAACAAAGAGTTGTGGGAAAACCAAACTATTCTAAAATTTGCATTCAATATGTCCCCCTAATCCTTAATATATGACAGGGAAATATCCTATCCTATTTCCTTGAAATTACATGCATTACAAACTGTTCAAAAATATTGAGATAGAAGAGAATGGAGCCATGAAATTCAGGCTACCAAAATTGATATAACTTTATTAAAAGGGAAATTCGACTAAGATTTTAATAAAAATTCACCAATATATTATCAAATGATGGTTTGTGAAATAATCTTCAAGATCAATTATAAAATTGGAGACAAGGTCCTCAAATGGGAGGAAATAATTTCAAATATAGGTCAATATTCCAAATTTGATTTCTTATGAACTGCTCCATACAAAATTTCTAACTGCAAACAAGTTAACTCTTTGAGCTCATCGATAAGAGTAGACATACTATGCCTATCCTTGTCAATGGGATAAACCTCAAAATCCATGTATAAGATTTAAATGAATATATTTTCATTAAATGTTATCATATCTCCTATTTTATTTGTTTTATACACATGCCTTTTAGAGGGATTGTACTATTTTTTTTGTGTCCTTTGGCCCTTGAGCCCTTACCTCATAAGATGATATATCCTCAAGTATAGATTTGAAATGAATGTTTTCCTTATTATTTAATTATAATAATCAAAATTGAAGCTCATCAATATCTATATGGGGTGACTCTAGTTACCACCCACTCAACTCAAATAATGGGAAAAAGAATCCTTTGTTGCAAATTGCGAGATCTATATATTATTTGTATGCAAAAGGAATACAAATGTTACAAGGAAGGCATTTAGATAAAGTATGGGCCTCATAACCATTCTATAAATGAGGTAGAAAATTTAATAACACCTCAAAAGGAGGTAATTATTGCTAAAAGTAAAAGATGAGAAATTAGAAAATTCATTGGATTTTTAGTTACTACATGTCTTATAAATTTTTGTTGTAAATATTGTATAAAGGGGATCAAATATTTAGGTAATTGAAAAGGAACCAAGTGACTAGAGAGCTTAAATGTTAAGTGTAACTTTACCAATTTTTTATATATACAAAGATATAGGCATTTAACGAAGTCATCATACCCCTCACCATGATTTTATCTATATATTAGATATTGACTAGAAAATTAAAAATTCTATTATTCATACACCAAATAAGTGACTTGAAAAACATAGAGAAAATACAACCAAAATTTAGAGGAATGCCTAAGAGAAGAAGATATTTGAAGAAAATATCACTTGATTTCCTTGAAAATACATTAAATACTTGTGTAAATAAATGTGATAACCCTAAGGAAAGGTAATTGCACAAAAAATCCTCCATGGTCTTCAACTTAGTAAATAATTTTTTTGAACCCATCCTAAAAACATATAAGAAGAATTCAAGATAGGGATCCCATGCATTATTACTAAAAACTATAGATTGAAGGAAGCTAGTCCTTTTGTATTTGTATATGGACTATCACACTTAGCCAATATAAGGTTCCTTTAGTACACCACTACCTGGACCTTATTTTGACTTGTGACAACAAATATGGATCTAATAGATACATCAAAGAAGGTAAAAATATTGAGGTAGTAATCAATATAGATGTAATGAAAGAAATGTTTCAATTAGACTATAATACTAAGGCCTTCCATTAAAGCATTAAAAATTCCATGTAAGCTTGGGATACAAGGGATAAGAAATTAAAATTCTTAAATAAAGATCTAGAGTTTGAAAAATAGTATATAACCTTGCTAGTTTTATCCTTTCCTTTTATTCAATATAAGGGAAATCAAGGATACATGATCTATGTTAAAGTATTCATTTTTGGAATAGAAAAGTGATAGGATGGTCCAAAATTTTAATTGGGAGCTCTCTACAAGATGAAAATTACTATACAAGATTAGGTTTTCTATTTTTATTTTTCACATATCACCAAAGATACCTTAATTTACCAGCTCACATACTTCAATGCTGATAGAGTATTAAGCTATTACTCATTTCTAGTGCATCTCTTTTTTTTAAAAAAATTCTCAATTCTTCAAACCCAATTTCTTAATGATAATCATAGAAGAGGAAGTGGACCCTTAGATAGTTTGTGTGTTTGCACATAACCATATGTTATCAAGAACCTGAAACTATTATGAATTTATGTGATTCTTTCTACCCCATATAGTGGCTATCTTAAGATACAAAGATCCCATCAACACTTGGAAATGCAAGTAAATATATTAGCCAATGAAAATATTATGACCAAACAGTATTTTGATGAGAACATGAAAATTTAGCTCCATGAATTCAAAGAGGAAGTCGTTTGAGTTGCTAAATATGTGTCATTTAGGGTCCTTGTGATTGAGTACATTCACTAAGAGGATTTTGTCAACTTAGAATATGGAGCAAGGAGGAAGAAAAGGGCCATATATTACATCTCCTTCTCATTATGAGGAATTACTATGAGTAAGCATACTTGTGAGTAGTTTATCATGCTTAATTTGGTAGACCTCAAAATTGAACTAGTTGAGGATTATTATATTTATGATCTAGATAGTTTTATATAAAATAAATCAAAGCTATAAAATCCTAGAAGAAATTCATTTTAAAAAGTAGAATAGGTATTGAAGCTAAATGATGCCTTACATGTAACATTTCTAGCATGTATGTGAAAATATATGAGATTCCCTTGAACTCCATCCCATCATTTGAGAAATGCTAAATGATTATTTTTTATGAATCTAACAAAATAATGGGGATTGGAATGAGGAAGACTCTTCAAAAGTTATGGAGTGTCTAGCAGGGGAAACTTTAGTGGTGAATCTTTGCCAATTGGCGAATATTTGAAATCGGGACCTCCAAAAATGACGAATAATACAAGTTAGAAAGGATGTTGAATCGCCAGGTTTTTACAAAAAAACAAATTTGTCTTGATTAATTTGCCAATGCATTATTTTTTAAACGATGCGTCATTGGAACTGATTCGCCAGTAGTTTATACTGTAATTATAGATATTAATTATATTCGCCATTAATTTTATATTCCTACAATTAATTTTTGGGAAATATCGCCACTAATAATAATTTACCTTTTCATTTTAGGGATATTTTAGCCTTAAATAGGTTTTCTATTTATTTTCATCGATTAGATTTTTAATTGAATGGCTGCAAGTCAATTCTGTGACTTTATATGCACGTGCCTTTTAAAAATGTTGTTGAGGCCCGAAATTTGATCTCCACCGTTTACTATTGCCAATAGTTCATGACATATGTCATCATCGTTGTATTGGCGGGACATCCCTAAGTGTCCCACCGATGATCTTCACTCACACCGATAAGGCTTCCATACTCCACCTGGGATCCACCAAGGCACAGGTACAACACTTATGTAATTCCGGAGAATCATGAAGGGAATCTACAATATTCGCGGCAAGCTCTTGGAAAGACATCCGATCAAAGCTCTGTTTGATCTCCACCATTCACTATTGCCAATAGTTCATGGCATACATCATCATTGTTTTATCGAAAGGACATCCCTAAGTGTCCCACCAATGATGTTCACTCATGTTGATATTCGCTCACAGAAAGAACTTGCAGTTGTCTGATTTAAAAGCTAATCGATGGTAAAATTTTCAAGTTTCATTTAGTCTTACTTTTCAAGTGAGATTTTTTAAAAATACTTCATTTGCGAGGGGGCATTTCCCCCTCAAACCCCACAAGGGGGGATTTTCCCCCTTGATCCCCACAAGGGGCATTTCCCCTTGACCCCACAAGTGGCTGCTGCCCCTGGGCCCCTACTTCAATATTTTAAAAAAAATAAAAAAATGGGGGAACTACGCCGACCAACTATGCAAATTTTTAAAGGAGAGATTCACCATTATAATTAATCATTTTAGTGATTATTCAATAGGATTCACCACTGTGATTATTTTTTTTTAACAATTATTCATTAAGATTTGCCAGGATTTTACAATTTTTTAAATAATGTGCATAAGATTTGCCAGGGAAAATTACTAATTTTTTCAAATAAAAGGAAAGATTCGCCAGGATTTTACACCTTCACTGAGGGGGGGAGTTTCTTAAATTTATCTCTGGCGGGTAGAAGAAAAAATCAACACCTATTCAAAATATAGGTAATAAATTATAGAATCAAAAAATTTCTTGGATAATTAATTACATATAACAAATAGGAATAAATATGATGAAGAATTCAAGATGTTAGCTCATCAAAAGCACAATGACAAGAAGAATTGAGTGTACCCTTCTAAGTAAACAAGTAGTGTATTAGTATACTTGTGGTCTCAAATTTTGAGGTACCATTTGTATAGGAGAAAATTTTCACCCCTCACAAAATTTCTCCATTTACACATCCTCACCTTAGAAAACCAAATCCAAAGGAAAAATTCCACATAATCCCGCTGCCTTCATTCCACTTGGCATTTGTTTTGTGTGTCGATAGAGGAATAATTGTCGGATATGCCTGCGTGGTGCACAGACGTCTGCGCTATGCGCTTATGTCCTTGGTAGATTCCCGTGTTTGGTACCTGTAGAGGCATTACATTTCCCATTGGAAGTTGATTTGTAATGCCCTCTTCGATGAACCAACCTGAATATGGCCATTTTCCTTCATCTCTACTTCAAATCCATCCCTTCTTCATTCATTTGATCTCTCTTAGCAATCCAAATCTTCTACACACAACTCGAAGCATTGAATTCAGTCTCAAGCAACATTTTTGTACTCCATAGCAGCAACATTAAAACTCCATCAACTCCGTAGAGCATGTGTGGAACAAACACTATTGCAACAAAGGCTTGAGTCCTCTCATTTTCTCCTCCATTGGCTAGTGAGATCTTGGTGGAGGTGGTAAGCTTTCTACTCCTCTCCTCTATGATTTGGTTGAGTAGCTTGACACTTTTTTGTAGTGCTTTAGTGCTCTTTACTTCATTTCTTGCTTTATCATATAATTTTCTCCATTATTGTTATCTTGGTTGTTCATGGAGGTGGAAACACCCAAACGGGGGTTTGATTGAGGCAGACCCCTATACAACCCCCCAATAATTTTCCTCTCTTTTGTGTGTAGGTGGGAGAATTCTTGGCGCTAGTTGGTAAACAAACATCTTTGTGAGATCATTATCACTATCTTCACCCTCTTAAATTTACTTTATCATATTTGTACATATCTCACTTACTTCATAGTGTTGTTTTGGCCCTTCGAAAAGTAGCTAGCTAGGCTGTCAGT
This sequence comes from Sequoiadendron giganteum, assembly GCA_007115665.2. Classification (NCBI taxonomy): domain Eukaryota; kingdom Viridiplantae; phylum Streptophyta; class Pinopsida; order Cupressales; family Cupressaceae; genus Sequoiadendron; species Sequoiadendron giganteum. The sequence continues at coordinate 153,812,985 of CM021102.1, forward strand.
CCGTTTTCTTGTGTTTAACCTTGTCTCTCCAGTCCTCTAGTCGTACGGAAACCGGCACACTTGAGAGACGCCAATGTGCCACACTATCGTCTTAGAGCCACAATTTCGTCCTCGGGCAGAGAGCTCCCTAAGACATAGTGTTGATCCTGAAAAATAACTCACCTAGCCCCATTTCAAGTCTCAGGTCTGTAGAGTGATCAAAGGACCTTATAGTCCTCATCATTCTTGTCCCGCATTTCTTAACACTCCCTTAAGTTGAGGTAAGTTAGGGAAGCCTTCTGCTCTCGACCCTCCATGACCTAGGGCCTTGATGTGGTTGGTCCCCCTCTCTTACATTTTTGATGAACTCGATGTGAACCATTTTGGTTCCATTCTGTGATACTAAAGGCTCCTTTCCTCATATTCTAGGAGTATTTTAGGTGAGTGTTGTGAGGCTTCTTCCTTACAACCCAACTTGTGACCCCTAGTAGGCATAGTTGGAAGGTTCCAAAAGTATTGCGAAATGAAACCTTAATTGGGTCACTACCTTATCCTGTAAACTTTAGGAGGCTTTGTGAAAGTGTCATTTAGTTTGCGTGATGGCCTCTTTCCTACATCAACCTATTCCCTCTACGTAGCCTATGAGAAGTGGTACCGGTATAACCTTCACTTCATAGGACTTGCTGATGGGCTTTAACAAAGAACCATCTCCTCTTTACATTCCTGCATGAATCAATGAGAATACTGTAGCAAGTGTCCTTGTTGATCCGTCATCTCGAGTAAACATTATAACTGAGGAGATCATGTTAATCAAGTTTCTGCATAAGGATGGATATGATGCACCTATGAGTACCATCCACACGCATGAAGAAATTTTTGTACCTCCTCTAAGTAGTATTGCTCTATCAATTCTCATTGGACCTAAATCCGTGAACCTTATGTTTGACATTATCCTAGGATTTGAAATCTTCAGAGTGAAGCTAGGTATCCCCTAGCTGGTAGCTATGAATGTAGTTCCCTCGGTTGTGCATAAATGTTTGAAATTCACTCATGAGGGTTCTGTGCATGTGATCTACAACACTGGATATAAACCACCAATTGTGCTTGGTAGTTACTCAAATTATTTTTGGCCTGCACCTGTTGGTCCTCTCCCACCTAGGAAGGACCTCTTATGCCACACATATTAAAATTACAAGAAAGGGTGTTCCACATCGAAAGTGAGATACCCTCCTCCACCTTATGCTATTTCACATAGGGCTTGCCTAGAAGCTGACAATGATGCTGCCGGGGCACTAGAAGAGAAGTGGTCCCAAGATCCTTGTTCTTCCTTTTCTGCTATTCAATCTAATGCTTCCTCTCACTCTGTTGATGTGCCATCTTCCTAGTGAAGCTAGGTATCCCCTAGCTGGTAGCTATGAATGTAGTTCCCTCGGTTGTGCATAAATGTTTGAAATTCACTCATGAGGGTTCTGTGCATGTGATCTACAACACTGGATATAAACCACCAATTGTGCTTGGTAGTTACTCAAATTATTTTTGGCCTGCACCTGTTGGTCCTCTCCCACCTAGGAAGGACCTCTTATCCCACACATATTAAAATTACAAGAAAGGGTGTTCCACATCGAAAGTGAGATACCCTCCTCCGCCTTATGCTATTTCACATAGGGCTTGCCTAGAAGCTGACAATGATGCTGCCGGGGCACTAGAAGAGAAGTGGTCCCAAGATCCTTGTTCTTCCTTTTCTGCTATTCAATCTAATGCTTCCTCTCACTCTGTTGATGTGCCATCTGCTTCTGCCTCACATTTGTGAGAGAATCCTATGGTGCCCACTTGATGAAAGCCCAAGCATTCTGTGTTTGAGCTTCCTGTCCTACCCACAGAGCCTAGGACTATTTGGTACGGTAGGAAAAAATACCCCCCATGGGGAATCCTCTATGTCTCAACCTCCGTGGACTCCTACCACTTTTGCTTCTAAAGCACTGAATGGGAAAAGGCCCATTGTCAAGGTGTTAGAGCTGACTCCTCCTGTTGTTTCTGAACCTGCTCCTCCTGCTCCCATTTAGGAGTCTTCCTCTCCACTAGAAAGAGCTATAGAGCACACTCCCATGGCTGAGTAGGATCCTTCCATTCCTTTTCAACCTCCGATCTCTAGTTCAAAGAGTCACATAAACTGCCTTGTGCACAAACACAAGCATCAACAGAAGGATCTCTTAGCTGAGAAGTCCACCTTATAGAGGAAGGAAGAGGAGATGAACATCCCTATATTAGGACCTCCTATCGCATCCTCCTCTCTTCTCCCCTCTGTTTCTATTCAAACTAGCTCTATATTGCTTTTTGTTCTGCTATGAGTGCAAATGGACCCGACCCCAGAAAAGTGCAGGTGTTCATCTCTCCTTCAGTGGAGCTGCCTTTGTTGAAATTTGTTCTAGATGTCTTGCCTTTCCTGAAGCCCGTATATATGACTAACATCTTGGTCATATCTATTGCGGTTCTTTCCCCCTCCTCTTCCTCTACCCTTCTTACCTCGTCTGTGGGGAGTTCACCTCCTCTGATGAAAAAAAAGGTAGAGAGTGGTCCTTCCAACAATGAAGGATGTAAGAGGAGCCCAACTTCTCCAAAAGGTGGCTCCATGCTGACCTATTTTGTCCTAGTAACAAAACCAGTCTTGGCTTCTCTTGAGCTCGTCACTGCTCCCGAATCATTCGGTGAGCTTAGTGGTGAACCTCTAGCGTAACCTTCTCCATCTATTGAGGTGAAACATGGCACTCTTGTTAAGTGCATGTTTAACTTAGTGGATGAAGTTCTGACCTTGTCTGTGATCTTCACAAAGTCGTTGACCCTAGACCCACAAGAGTCGAGTGGAGGAGACCTTGTGGGTCCTTCTTCCTTAGCCCTTGTTGTGGGAGGGTCAGAAGCTCTTCCCCTTAACATTCCACCATTGTAGGATCATCCTCCTTCCCCCTATGATGATCTAGAGTGGGACGTAGATGACTTCCTAGTCGATCAATGTTAGGGGTCCGAGGCCTCTTCTTTATATTTAGATTAGATGTGTGTATGTGTTGTGACGTGCTTCCCCCAAAATCATGCTATGTGTGCCTGTATGACCCTCATCACCCCTGTTGGTGCTTGGATATAGGCATGGCATTTGTGTTATAAACCTTCTTCTATTTGTATCATCATTCTTCCATGTTTATGATTGAATTTCAAAAAATTGGGGACGATGCAAAGCGTTGGGAGCATTTAGGTTTCCCTTCCATGTTGACCCAATTTTTTATTTTTACTTTGTCTTCTCATGCATTCTTCACATGGCTTGATATAGTAGGGGGTTGACGACAGTTCATTTATATACTATTATCATATATATATATATTTATGAGCATTTTTTACCCTGAAATATCAAGCTACCCCTGTGCCCTTTGTTTGTGTTCCCTTTCCTTTTTGATGTTCTTTTATCTTTCTCTCTTCTTTGCTTGAGTTGTCCCTCTCATGTATGACAACACCATCCCTACACCACTTTGATCTTCAGAAAATGCATTTTTTTCCAACAAATCTTTTCTCAAGAATATTCACACACTTCTTTGTAAGAATTGCATTATGAACTTGAAACCCTAACGTAGCATGTTTCCTACATCATGGGTTCATAAAGAAAGAACTTGAGAACCTTCCTCCAAAGTGGGAAAAGCTTTGATCTTCCCCTTATGTGGGGGCATATTTTGTTAGAGTAGATGTATGTACTCTCACAACTCCATGAGTCACCTGCAATGATAAACCTATCACACTATGAAGAAGCAAGCAAGATATTGTTGCTATACAACTCAGATACGATGAAAACACCAGTTTGCATTATGTGATAACTGCAGCATTGAATATGCTACCATAGAGAATGAATAATTACAATGACATGAATCCTTAAGAAAGGAGATTGAAACCTTAAAAGGAAACCCTAGTGTGCACACTTAATAATTAATAAATAATTAATTATTAATGTGCCTAAGTTTAGCTTAAGTAAATCTAAAGTGATAAGTGACTTAATTAATTAACGAATATGATTAAATTAATTAAGTAAAATGACTTATTACTCTAACACCCCCCCTTAAGATGAACTTAGGGAGTAGCTAAAACACTAAGGGAAAGATGCATGAAAGAAAATATGGGTCCCGACAAAAAGGCCTGATTAGGTAACCATGTACAAATGCATTGCAAACTAAACCAAATAGGGTAAAGGAGAAAACCTAGTGGGAACAAAAATCCTCCCCAAAATAGGATGCAAAGAAAAAAATGTAATGCACCAATAGAAGAAGGATAGAAGGTGGATTATATGATACCCCCCATAGACAACTTCTATCATATAAGTACATAATATGTTCCCCCTATAGGAGAGAGAAAAAAAGGATATGAATCCCCCTCACAAAGAAATAGCTCCTGTATCACTGAAAAACATTTGAAGACAAAACATGATCCACTACCTACAAACAACATTTCTCCCCTTAGGAAGAAATAGGCCAACTGATGAAATGTGAAGCCAATCCAAAAACATGGGTGAATCTAGAATCTAAATCTAAATGGTAGGTGTCTCTAAAAACTGCTCAAGCATCCTCAAGTCGGAAAGAGAAAATGCCAATCCTAAAACTTGTGAAGACTGATGAAGCACATGCTCCAAAGATGATGAACATGATGGGCCAGCAATGGTGACGTGGCTGTCAACAAAGAGGAGATGAATGTCCTCAAAATAATCCTCCAAATCTGCAATATAGGACTCCACAAACAAGAAAGATATGTCTGCAACATGAGAGTCCAAAGTAGCTATGTCTGGAAGATGAATGATGCGCTGCTACACTGAATAAGTAACAACAAGAGATGCTGATGAAGTCTCAATTTGAAGAGTGGGAACATGAATACAAGTCTTTGAACCATCGAACCATGCAAGACCTGTGATATAATCAAGCTCCTCTAGAGTATGATTATCATAGGGTATGAAATCTATATCTGCAAGAGGGATGAGACAATCTGCAACGAGATCCTCTAGAAATAGAGGGATATTAGAGTCTCCAAAAATCTCCTAAAGAAATTTCCAAAGAGTGTGAGGAAAACAAATGTTAGATAAAGCACACAAAGTGTCAAAATCAACACTATAACCAATAACCCATACAATATGATCTCGAATAATAACCCATGCTGATAAACACCTTGATGTGTCTGGTGTAGGTATGAGTCCATACAAATGAGGCAAAATACCAAAGCACCTGAGATGTGTCAGGATGCCATGACACCAAGACTCATAGTTGTCCTTATCTAGCTTGATCACATAAGGGTGAGTAGAAAAACCCATGATACTCACTCAAATAAAAAAATTAGATACTGAAACTCTCAACAACAATAAATCAGATCAAAATAACCCATCCAATGCAAACAGATCTCATGTAGGTGTTAGAATATCCAAGTAATTAAGAAAAGTGTAAAAAAACATAAAGCTGAATAAAATATACCTAGTAAATTATCTAATCAAAATAGCTACAGATATGGAAAGAGCGCAAAACCACCTTTCCAGTGCCTATTCATTTTCAAAAAACGGAGTTCGTATGCAAAAGATATGCCCTTGGAAGTGTGCAAACGATGATCTAACTTTGACTGAGAAAAAATGTAGCAAAATAGAAAAACCAAAATATAACACCTGCACCACTGGATCGGGCAACCAACTTTCCAACGATATTTCATTTTCGAAAAACTGAGTTCGTATGCAAAAGTTATGGCCAAAATACCAAAACTGCTCCAAAAGGTTTGAGGGTTAAGCCTGGCGGTTAGGCTAGCCGCTAGCATTAACTACTAGTGGTTAACTGACTGTGGCAGCCATTAAACACTGTTTTTTATTTTTTTTCTTGGATTGCATGCCGTACCAAGTCGCACGACCCATAAATGAAAAAAGATTGCCTCCCAAAGTCACCGTGTCCGATTTTGACGATTTGATAGTCAATTTAAGGGTTTTTGGGCACTCTGAATGTGATGGTGAGGTCTGTTTGGGCTAAAAAAGCTCCAAAATTGTAGGTACGCTCTGGATCTAGAAACCCTCATAAACTTCAAACCCTCGCAGATCTAATAAACGAAGGCCTTTTTTAATAAAACAAAAGGTTTTTCCAAGGTTTTTTGGGTGCTCTAAACACAATGGCGATGTCCATTTTGCCCAAAAATTCCCAAAAAAAATGGCTACCCCCAAATCTTGTAAAAAGATGCCTATTCATATTTTGAAGGATATTGCCTTACAACGATTTTTAAGTGCAAGAGTTTCAGTTAGAGTAATAATTTATTTCAATTAATTAATTTAATCATATTGGCTAATTAATTAAGTCATTTAATTAATTGATGGTCTGGGACCCCTTTGAAAGTTTTCCAACTTATTGATGGTCTGAGTGATTGTCCACTTAATTGACTATGTGGCCACTTCCTGACATGTTATTTCTATAGGTAAACATGTTTCTTTACAAGTGCACCCATGAATCCACTTTTTGACTCTACAGAGTCTGCTTTCCTGGGTCTCCTTCATGCGAGAGATCTTGGGAGACACCTTCCTTGCAGGTCTGCGGGCTTGTAAGATGCTTACTTGTTGGGGCTTCCTTCATGCAAGAGATCTTTGGGGTTTCCTCCTTGCAGGTCTGTGGACCTGTAAGGCGCTTTCATTCTTTAGCTTCATAGTTCTATGGAGCTATGAAGTCCTTTTCTTGTCCTGCACTCTCGGGTTAGCTAGATCATGATTTGCTTCCTTGACAATTTAGGTATACATTTCTAACTCTACTACTTCTTCGATCTACTTTACCGAAGCACTCATTAGTATTTGTACTCACTAAAGTGGAGGAAAAATGTATAGGAGTGAATTTTCACCCTTTATGCAAATTCCCCTTTTACACATCATTACTTTAGAAAACCAAATCCGAAGGAAAAATTCCACATAAGCCTACTGCCTTCATTCCACTTGGTATCTATTTTGTGTGTCGACAAAGGAATAACTATCGGGGATGCCCGTGCAGTGCACAAAGATCCACACGACACACTTGAATTTCCCTGGTAGATTCCTATGTCTGGTACCTACAAAGGCATTACACTTCCCATTGGAAGTCAATTTGGAACGCCCTCTTTGACGAACTAACCTGAATATGGTTGTTTTCCTTCATCTCTACTTCAAATCCATCTCTTCTTCATTGATTTGATCTCTCTTAGCAATCCAAATCTTCTACACACAACTCCAAGCATTGAATTCACTCTCAAGCAACATCAACACTCAATCAACTCTGTAGAGCATGTGTGGAACAAACACCATTGCAACAAAGGCTCGAGTCCTCTCATTTTCATCTCAATTGGCTAGTGAGCTCTTGGTGGAGGTGGTAAGCTTTCTACTCCTCTCCTCTATGATTTGGTTGAGTAGCATAACACTATTTTGTAGTTCTTTAGTGCTCTTTACTTCATTTCTTGCTTTATCATACTTTTCTCCATTATCGTTATCTTTGCTGTTCGTGAAGGTGGAAACACCAAAACGGGGGTCTGACTGAGGTAGACCCCTATAAAACCCCCCAACAATTTTCCTCTCTTTTGTGTGTAGGTAGGAGCATTCTTGGAGCTAGCTGGCGAACATACATCTTTGTGAGATCATTCCCGCTATCTTCACCCTCTTATATTTACTTTATCATATTCATACATATCTCGTTTATCGTTTATTTCATAGTGTTGTTTTGGCCCTTCAAAAGCAGCTAGCTAGGCTATCAGTCTGTTTTCCTATGTTTAACCTTGTCTCTTAAGTCCTCTAGTCATACAGATGCCAATGCACTTGAGAGATGCCAACACGCCACACTGTCATCCCAGAGCCGCGCTTTTGTCCTCCAGCAAAGAGATCTGTGAGACATGTAGTGTTGAGGTAAGTTAGGGAAGCCTTCTGCTCTCGGCCCTCCATGACTTGGGGCCTTGATGTGGTTGGTCCCCGTCTTTTACACCATTTAATATGAGTCCTATGGCCTCCTCCCTCCCTAATTTGGAAACTCAAGCATCTTAAGGTCCCTCCAAATCTACTAATCAACCTTTGGAATCTACAAGCCTTAGAGCACAACTCATGCTAATGGGAATTATTATCCAAAAACCTATCTAAGAGAAATTGGGGAGGTTCCAAAAGAAAGCCATATATCCTTCATATTTTTTTAAGGAATCTAAGGTGGTGGATCAACTTCCTACACTAATCTTGAGAGGAGAATAATGCAATTAACTTTACAAATCTTTTTAGTTACAAAAAATTAAACAAAAATAAACATAAATATCATGCATACCACAACACATCGATTTACGTGGGGAAAACCCTTTTAGGAGAAAAACCCTATAGTCCAAAAGTCACCCAGTATATTATTCAAAAATTAAAAAGATTATAATATAATTTTAGAGGAAGCTTCTCACAAGAGTATCACCAACAGATATCCAAAGACAACATGATCGCTATCAGACTCTTAGAATACATTACAATCCACAACCGTAATACAATTCCCTCAAAAAAATAGGGTTGCCTTCTAGGGTAACTCAAGCTAATAAAATATTGGTCGTTAGATCTAAGACCTAATGATGCACAATCTATATTTACAATAATAAAGTATAAATAGAATTTTCCTTTTAGGGGCGCTTCCCTCAAGCCTTCGTTAGGGTGTTTTACCCCCAAACTCCTAGCTGAGGGGATGATCCCCTGGACCCCTTGTAGGGGGGGGACCTCCATGCCCCTTGTTGCTGACATATCAATAGTACCTTATGTATCAACAATACCTTATGTAATTACAAGGTTGAGACACATTTTACCAACAATTTTTAACCTCGACAACAAGATGTTAAGGTCCTATCCCATTCACTAATAGTAGAAATATAAAATCAAGTCACCTCCACAACTGAGCTATGAACTCAAACTATTGAGTCAATTTAGAGAGAGAAGAGAAGAATAATATTATTTATGACTCCTAAATATAAAATCTACTGATATAGAGTATAATCCGATATAGAGTATAATCCTATATAGATGAACAACTAGGATGTTTCATTGTATCTACTTCCATTTACTTTAGTAGAACAACTAGGTATCTCAAACACTCCTCCTTCCACTACTTGTTCTAGCATTATGCCTAGTGTTAATCTAGTTGCATATCCCTCCCCAAATTCCTTGTTCCCTAATACTCATTAGAAGATTATACCTTCCCTCAATCCTCAAAACTATGACATCTTCTCCTCCTATTATTTTGATGACCCCCCTACTATTTCCTTCTGTAATTTTGGCCAATTTGAGGGTACCTACCATCCAACTATTTGAGAAGACATTGTTTCAATAGAACTTTTCCATGGTTAATGTTCAAACCTTAAAATATTCTCTACAACCCCACAAATATTTCTACCCATAATACATTAAACCTAGTTTCCCATGAACACCCTCCCTACTTTCTCACCCTCTATAATGATTATTTACTCTTCCCTACCTATTGGATCCATTCTATCTCCTTACCAATAGATGGCTATTTTCCCTATGGTTTACCCTTTAACACTACTTTCATTTGGTATCTTATCATTTCACCATCTTAATTGCACCAACATATGTTAATGATTAGGCAAGATCAAGAAGCTAAGATAGAAGGAAAAATAAAGAAAGATGAAATGGATATATCTTTGAAGTTAATATAATAATAATATAACCTAGGTCAACAATAAGTTATGATTGCAAAAATGACACCTATTGCATGAACCAACCACAATGATAGATGATACCTAAAGAATACTAAGTCCTTTATATAAAGATGAACTTAATGCATGCTAAGACTAAATACTGAGTTCCAAAATATAAGAAATAAAATAAAGTCTCCACTTAATTCATTATTGTGCACGCACGACCCACCGAAGGCAGGGATCCCATTTCTTTTTCCTTACTCCTAACAGGCCGTTGTTGCTCCCGATGGGTCATTTTTTCTCTAGCCTTTTTTTGCGCACCTCTATTCCAAAGCCTAAGTAAGTCACATGCCTTAAAATGATCAAACACCCCTTGATCAAATTCACCTATCTGAATGTTCACTAAGTCTTTTTCCTTTGCGCAACTTGGCTTGCAGGTTTACTTTGTGATTCTTTTACCATGTCCATTGGGCATTGTGGACCCATAATTGCGGGTCGCCTCACACAGGTTGCCGCTTGTGTTTTTCCACTAAATAGCAATCAACCCTTAACTTTCGCTTGCATGACGAGATCTACATTTGGTCTCTTTTTCCTCACTATTGCCATGAGTGAACCAATCCTAACACCCTTGAGAAATCATCTAGGTCCAAAATGTTTTTTTGGTCATCTCAGGTGGCTCACCATCATTCCAACCGTCATCATTGAATGGTTGAGATCTTACGACTCCTTGCATTGCACACTCCACCCCTGTTGTGGTCCCTTTTCTATCACTAAATGATACAATCTTTACACCATCCCAAGTTACACATTTTACATTTATTATCTATGATCCCAGCCTTGGAATCTGAAGTGGTAAAGCCACCAAGTTAAAATGATTATGTGGGTCCACCCACATGAGTGTCCGCTAGTCGAAAGTCATCACTTGGCTGTCGTTATTTTAATGATGGGATCTAGAGTCACTCTGACATGCAGGCCTTGCATATATCAATTGCCCAAGGGAAAATCTTAAGTTAACTAGTCAGATCTTGAATTAGATTTCGTGCTAGCGGGTCCACCCATGCGAGTCACTGTCGGTGGGAAGCCGTTACCATAGCACTGTTCTATAATGGTAAAGCTTCATTGCTTTCCTGCTACATGAACATGGAACTCACCTACGTCGTCAATACCAAAAGCACATTAAGACAAACATCAAAGCGAGTCTCTTTAGCAGGTTCCCTCATGCAGGATTCTGTCATCAAAATATCATCATCATGAAGCTGCTGATTAGTGGTGAAGAATCAACGACAGCCTAGCACGTGAATGCTGCATCGTCTTACTCTGTAGTGTGTGAATCATGACTTGATGAAACTTAAACGAGTTTATCCAAACAAAACATCACAAAAATTTATATTCTAGAGATAATTAATGAGGGCATTAATCATTAGAAGTGGAAAATTGCGTAAACTCTGAATGAAATCTAAATCATGAGCTCGAGAGGGAGGTGGGGAAAATAAGAACATGACCAAGAACACTAGATATTCTAGTTATTTCTTTTAGTCTATCTGATAAAAAAATTCATCTTATTGGTTCTACAAAGATTCATGTAATCCTCATATTCCAAATGATCTCTCTCCAGTGACCAGGTAAAGTTGAAAAGATGATGATGAAGTGGAAGTGGAGGCATCATAGAGGCTCTCAAATCTGGAAAATATCAATTAATTGAGGTAAATCGGGTTCAAAATTCGTAGAAGATGTCGCTCATTCCTCCATCACAATGACATTATCCTGTAGCTCACCCATTGCAAACCTCCACAATTTCTTCTTGCGGGTGTGGTTAGGTAGGTTGCCATTAGCATTACGTCATCTTTTAGCGACATCCCCACATTGATGCTCTACAAGGCATGGACGTTTTGGGAAGGGTAGGGGTGAAATATGACAAAAACAATGCTTTGAAAGTATGGCCAGACTCAAAAATAACCACATAGAATACACTCCGACAACAGAACTAAACAGACATAAATTAACTTTGCATATATTCCTTTCTTGATTCAAAATACAAAAACTCAGAGGACATTCTCTGATTTGCATGAACAAAATAAATCTAATCTATTTGGACAGATGTCCAATACAATATGGTGCTGCTCTCACACCTAGAACATGAAACTGCTACACTCCTGTAGCTGTAGCTGTTAGTGTGTTGGGTCTGCTAACATCCTTTCTCAGCTATTGCTGTCGCCTTACATTCTGCTGAACATTTCTCTTGCTGTTGCTGCTGCAGGCTTGACTTCAAAAAACTAACTTCTTCTACTTCTCCTAACTCCAATGAATGCAATCCATTTTGCCTTGTTTAATTCCTTGCTAAAAAATGAGCGCTTGAACCAAATTCAAATTTACCTAACTCCATTTAATGCTAGCAGGCAGCTGCAGGTTTATGTTGGTTGTAGGAAGCGCTTCAAGTTCAAATTCAAAATTATCTACCAAAAGTAATTGTCGGGGGCATACGTTGGCTGCAAGTTGGAAGAACATCTTCTGATGTGGGTGTTGATAGTTTTGCTGACTGCAGAATATTAAATATTCTAACACTCCCCATTATTTTGCAAGTCAGCTGTCACTCTGATGTTTCTTTTTGGAGCTGATCTTCGAAACTATCCACAATGCCAAGCCTATCTCGTAGGCGTTCAAAACTATCTCTCGGTATTGCTTTGGTGAAGATGTCAGCGAGCTGCTGCTCAGATCTGCAATACTATAATTCTATCTCACCTTGTTCTACCAACTCCCTTATGAAATGATAATGAATCTCAATGTGTGCTTCATCCGTGGAAGATCCGTGGAAGACCCGATTCTTCATCAGCGCTATGGAGGACACATTGTCACAATGAATGACTGTGCTGTCATCTTGTTGTTGCTGTAAATCTCCAAGGATTCTCCTCAACCAAATAGCTTGAAAAGCTACTGCATTTGCCGCTATGTACTCTGCTTCTGCTGTGCTGAGAGAGACAATCAGCTGCTTCTTTGATGCCCATGAGATTGCACTCGATCCCATGTTGAAGACATATCCTGATGTGCTCTTCCTATCATCCACATTTCCTGCCCAATCACTATCTGTGAAACCATCCAACTTGAACTAAGTAGATGCTGCATACAAAATGCCATAACTAGTTCCATTGACATACCTCAAAATCCTCTTTCCTGCTTGCCAATGTGTGTCCTTAGGTTCCTCCATGAACCTAGATATCAAACTTACAACATACATCAAATCAGGCCTAGTTGATGTCAAATACATCAAACTTCCAACCATACTCATGTAGAGGGTTGGGTTCACATCCTTACTGCTGTCAATCTTGTGCAGTTTCAGACCTGTTGCTATTGGTGTGGGGGAAAGTTTGCTATTATGCATTTTGAACCTCCTTAGAATCTGTTTGGCATAATTAGATTGAGAAATAAAAATGCCATGCATTGTTTTCTGAACTTCTATCCCAAGAAAATACTTCAACAAACCTAGATCCGTCATCTACATACAAAACTTCAATTAAAATGTCACCTTGTATTGCTTTGATGTAGAGTGTGGGTTCACTGCTGCACTTGCTAAACCCATTGCTCAACAAATAGGTGTCTATTCTGTTGTACCACGCTCGAGGTGCTTGTTTCAGTCCATAAAGAGATTTTCGGAGCCTATACACTTTGTCTTCTTTACCAAGGACTTTATATCTAGGTGGCTGCTCCACATATACCTCCTCCTTCAACACTTCGTTTAAGAAGGCTGACTTTACACCCATCTGATACACTTTCCACTGATGTTGTGTTGCAACTGCTATGACTGTATGCACTATTTCCAGCCTTGCAACTGGTGCATATGTCTCAGCATAATCAATACTAGGTTGTTGTTTGTACCCTTTCACAACTAACCTTGCCTTGTGTCTTTCAATCTTGCCTTCAGCTGTACACTTGGTCTTATAGACCCACTTCACTCCAATCACTTGTTTACCCTTGGGTAAATCGGTCAAGTCCCATGTTCGATTTCTTTCTATATCATCCAACTCTTCATCCATGGCTTTACACCACTTCTCTTCTTTCACCGCTTCCTCAAAGTATGTTGGATCACTATAGGAGAATAGTGCAAAATCCAAATTTTTATGAAAATTAGCATACCTTGTGCTGTCATAAATCTCCCTTACACTTTTTGTTTTTCTTGGCATCAATGATGCAAGTGTAGGGTTTGAGTTTGCTTTTGAGCTGCTGCTACTCTGATTCCTGGAGCTATTGTACTACTGACTGTCAGAGCTACTGCTCTGCTGAATTCTGGAGCTGACAGACTGTTGTCTCTGTCTAGAACTGTTGTTCTGCTCAACACTGTCAGAACTGTTAATGTTCTGTTGCACATCACCAGAGCTGCTATTTTCTAATTCTGTACGGTAGTTTCTCTCTAAGCTATTGCTTTCTTTGCTCCCCCTATGTTGCTATCATCTGAAGCTTCATCATCATCAAGGGGTATGGTAACTGAAATACCCATGGTGTCATCCACTGATCCATCCCATGCTTCATTCTCAATAAAAATAACATCTCTACTTATCACAACCTTCTTGGTGATGGGATTGTACAACTTGTAGGCTTTTGATTCCTCACTATAACCTATGAAGATACATTTCTCTCCTTTATCATCAAATTTTTGCCTCTTCTCTTTTGGCACGAATGCGTATGCCACACACCCAAAAATCCTTAGGTGTTCAACACTCCATTTGCTGTTAGTCCATGCCTCTTGTGGAATCCTATCACAAACAACCTTTGTGGGGCACCTATTCATTATATAGACTTGTGTTGCTATAGATTCTCCCCAAAATATGTGTGACAACCCTTTGGCTTTCAACATACTTTCTGCCATATCTTGAATGGTCCTATTTTTCCTCTCGGCCACTCCATTTTGTTGTGGAGTATACCTAGTTGTGAATTATTTGTGAATGCCCTCATTCCTACAAAAAAATAGAAATTCATTGGAGATGTACTCTCCCCCTCTATCTGTCCTAAGGGATTTGATATAGTGACCACTCTCCTTCTCAACTGCTGGCTTAAACCATTTAAACTTCTCAAAGGCTTCTGATTTGTTTTTCAAGAAATAGACCCATATTTTCTTGCTATAGTCATCTATAAAAGTCATGAAATATGTGTTTCCTCCTAATGTGGGGGTTTTCATGGGTCTGCACAAATTTGAGTGCACTAACTCTAGCGGTGCTTTTGCTCTCCTAGAATACCCGGATTGAAATGGCTGCCTATGTTGTTTTCCTAAAATGCAAGCCTCACACTTGCCATCGGGTTCTACAATAGATGGTAAACCCCTAACCATTCCTTTCTTAGACGATAAACTTAAACTAGAAAAGCTTAAGTGCCCATACCTTAAGTGCCATAGTTTGGATGGGTCCTTGATGACTGTCTTGAAGGCAAACTATTGTTCAACTGCCGATTGCTGTTAGTGTTGGCGAATAATGTTGTTGCTGACCATCTGTTGTTCCTATCGCAGACATTATGTGCATCTTGAGAGGAAACATTTTGTTTCTTGTCATCTGCACTGCAACCATCACTTTCTTGCTACCTCCTCTATCAAATATCTTGCATTCTCCATTCTCCATCAAGATTTTGTAGCCATTTTGGACCATTTGTCCAATGCTCAATAAATTATGCTTCATGTTGAGAGCATAATAGACATCTTGGATTTTCTTTCTTTCACCGTTCTTTGTTTGGATGCTGACTACACCTCTTCCCATCACAGGAACCTTCTCATCATTTCCCATTATGATTTCTTTTTTTATATTGCTATCAATGGAGGCAAAGAAATTCTTGTTACCACTCATGTGGTTGCTACATCCGCTATCCATGTACCATACTTCATCATTGCTACATTCAACAAGGTTGCATATAATGAAAAAATTTGACTGCTTGTCATTTTCAACTTTGGTCTCATTAGCTACATTAGCATTTTGGCCTCCATGGTCACGTTGCTTCTTCCTGCATTCACTAGCATAATGGCCATATTTGTGACAATAATAACATTGCACATTGCTTTTGTCATTCCTCTGGTTCGAACTTCTATTCTTCCTCTGGTACTGGTTTTCTGATTCTGAGTTGCTCGGCTCCTCTGTGCTATCATAAACTCCTCTTGCAAAATTACTTCTACCTCTACCTCTTTGACCTCTACTTCTATTGTTTCTTCCTCTTCCCCAACCTCTTCCATTGGTTTGAGCTTTGAATGCTTGCTCTAGGGAAGGAGCAGATCTGTTCAAACATTGCTCATGGGTTTGTAGTGAACCCATCAACTCATCTAAAGTCATCTGAGACAAATCATTTGCCTCTTCAATGGCAATGGCTACATAGTCAAACTTAGTAGGTAGACTTCTTAGGATTTTCTCAACAATCCTTTGCTCTTCCATTGTTTCTGCATTGATTCTCAGCTGATTTACCAGGGCTGAAATCTTAGTGTAAAAATATGAAATGGACTCATTATCTTTGATTAGTAGAGTCTCAAAATTTCTTCTTAAGAGCTGCAACTTAGCTGACCTCACTTTTTCAGTCCCTTTATAATTATTTTGCAATATATCCCAAGCTTGTTTTGCATATTTGGATGCTGCAATACGTGGGAAAATAGCCTCACTCAAGGCTGCCTCAATCAAACTGAGGGCTTTTGCATCCTTCATTCAGGTTTCCTTCAATTGATTCTTTTGTGCATTTGAAAGGGCCGCAAATGCATTTGGGGCTATGAAATCATTGAACCCATTTATGACCAAATCTCATAGGTCATTTGCAAGTAAGATGGTTCTCATCGTCTTAGCCCATATGTCATAATTCTGTCCATCAAAATTTGGTGGCTGCTGCCAACCTTTGTGATCACCTGCTGCCATATTTCTCAAAGGTTTGAGAAAATAAACTAATGCCTAGATAACCTAGGGCTTTACTCAATACACCCACAAATAACAAACTTGACTAGTTGACTGCCCAAAAAAATAAGACTTTGATACCAATTGTTGGGAAGGGCAGGGTTGCAATAAGACAAAAATAGTGCTTTGATAGTATGAACAGACTCAGAAATAACCACATAGAACACACTCCAACAACAGAACTAAACATACATAAATTAACTTTGCATATATTCCTTTCTTGATTCAAAATACAAAAGCTCAGAGGACATTCTCTGATTTGCATGAACAAAATATATCTAATCTATTTGGACAGATGTCCAATACAATATGGTGCTGCTCTCACACCTAGAACATGAAACTGCTACACTCTTGTAGCTGCAACTGTCAATGCGCTGTGTTTGCTAACATCCCTTCTGTGATGTTGTTGTCGCCTTACATTATGCTGAACATTCCTCTTGTTGCTGCTGCAGGCTTGACTTCAAAAAACTAACTTCTTCTACTTCTCCTAACTCCAACGAATGCAATCCATTTTTCCTTGTTTAATTCCTTGCTCAAAAATGAGTGCTCGAACCAAATTCAAATTTACCTAACTCCATTTAATGCTAGCAGACAGCTATAGGTTTATGTTGGCTGTAGGAAGCACTCCAAGTTGAAATTCAAAATTATCTACCAAAATTAATTGCTAGGGGCATACATTGGCTGCAAGTTGGAAGAACATCTTCTGACGTGGGTGCTGACAGTTCTGCTGACTGCAGAATATTAAATATTCTAACAGGATGTGGGGCACTTCTGCAAGTCTTTTCCTATGGAAGTCTCAAATAAGACTAAACTTACATGTTGTTCAAACAAAATGCATATGGGATGAAACAATTGAATATCCAACAAAAGAGTCGTAGGAGGTGTGGTTTATATTGACATTTGAATGCTAGTGGGGCTTAGGCGATATATTCAAGCTCATAGAATTCTTTGCTATGGAAGCCGTTACCTCCTTGGCCGTTAATTACGACGGACTCCAACGGTCTCCCCATATTCCTTCCCTAAAGCAACATTCATAGGCAATGTTTCCACATCTTATTTGAAGGGAAAGGGGTTTTAGTTTCTGCCATGACGTTGAGCTCCCCACAAGTAGAAATATCTTATCGCAATTCTAATGACTTGTGGTTCGTTAGGATAAAATAAAGATTAATATTGTTACAAAGGGAAGGGTCATGAGATTGATTTAAGAGGCTACAATGTTTCGACATTCATTTTCACTTGGTACTTCATCAAAATTTAAGCTATGGCTATCAGGCACCTAGAGGAAGATTAAAGTGGCTCATACTATTAGGCCAGGTAGTTGGAGAATTGGGCACTAGTTATGGGAACCTAGATTATTTCCAAACATCAGAGGGGTCGTGCATAAGTTTTCTCGAGGGTTCTTCATTGCAACATTATAACTGGCTAACGACCTGTGATGATTCTAGCATGCTGATATTGAAGAATGAGGGATAGGAACTTCAAGCATTCAATGCATTGACGAAAGAGTTGTTAATTGCCATATTCAAATTATCAATCATTTACTCATCGTGCAGGATACACTCTTGCATATTTTGACTGGTTGTGGGATTGCCCCCTAATGATGGCACTGCCACTATTCATCCTCACTATCATTCTTCTTCGAGATTTTATGTCACCAAGGAAGTCGCTTGTTTCACCACTCTAACTACGTCATTTTAACATGGCGTGCCTATAGGGTATTCCTGTAGGAGATAAATTAGTTCGTCCATAGATGGTGTGATATGCGAGCTTGTTTGAGAGTAACCTTTTATCAACATATTGACTTGGGAAATGCATAATACTCCTGTGAATACTTGCATTATCATCTTTTCTTGAAGATGATGGCTCCAATCATGGAATTTCTTTCAAGGCCCTATCCCCTTTGTGTATTGAGTATCGACATATACTTTGAAATTGAGAGAAACATGAAGGATGCAAGTGATCGATCGTAAGTGACCACTGATGGGAGTTCTTCATTATAAGAGGCAATATTTACCGAGGATAGGTGTTGCAGAAGCTTTGGTCTGCAACACCGCATCATTTCATGCCCATCATTATTCATATCAGATTCCTAGGGAGATGTAGAATTGGAATGAATTCAAAAATTATAGTTCATATTGAGAAAACTCGCATTTATATATATTATTTATTTGACCTCTCACTGGTGGCACTTGAGATATTCAAACCATCTTCTACCCATGGATATGTAGGAGATAATTATAATGGAAAAAGTGGTTTGATAAGGGTGATAATCTCAAGGCTCGAATTGTGAGCTTCATTTATGTAGAATTTATCACATGATTTGCAATGTCGGCCAACAATGGTTTTGTTTGAAGTAGGCAATGATCAATCGTGGGTTTTGGGATGGTTTGGTTAATGTGAGCAATTATGTTCTAATCATGTGGGCCCATGGCAATATAACTCCAAAATTGGCTATCTTCATCTATTTGCAGATCCTATATCTTTGCGAGAGGTTTTGCATGGTGGTAGTT